>BQNB010118748.1:2887-20934 GCA_026074375.1 Tanacetum coccineum
GAAAAACTTTTATTTAATTATATTAGAGGGAGATGTAAATGTTTAGGTGGTTGGGAGTTGGTAGTTGGGAAGATGCAATTAATATTTGTCCTTTACCCTACGTTGCTCTACCAAAGAGTGCTCTACCGACGAGTTCTCTACCGGTAATTTATTTGTATTAGATTCTTACATTTAATAGATGTAATGATTATGGGCAATGTCCTCTAACCGACGGTTGCTCTACCGACTCATGTTCTAGTGGCAATATATTATGGTTTGTTAACATTAAAAAAGGCCCACCTATGAATGGGTCGTGAGCCCAAGGCCAACAAATGAACCCAAACCCAAGACTAGTATACGTATTAACTTAGATTAATCCTTTCATTATTTTTTCACCTACCTATATCTTCATCCAGCAAAAAAATTATGTGAATCAAATCAATTGAACTCAAATTAATCCTTTCATTCATATCGCTTTGAAGAACTATTGTGGTAAATCATATGTTATTTGTTTTATACACCTACCCTAATTGTTTTAATATCCCCTTATTTGATTCATATCGCTTAACCAAGTTCGTATAAATTTTTGTTAATTGGTGGTTTTATAGGCATATAAATGTTAGGTTTATGATCATGTTACATGATTAGGTTTATGGTTTTAACACTACATGACGTTTGAAATGGTGTAAGAGAAAGCCCCAAATCTTTGTTTAGGTTAAGTTATATGCAAACAGTAGTTTATGATACACACTATTAAGCATGTGGCGCAAATGAGAAGATTTTAGTGTACTTAGCCAAGATGCTAGGTTCCTTATATTAGACACTATTAAGCCGTTTTGTAATTTATACTTGTATGATCTGATTTATATGGCATGATAATGGAACACCAGTTTATTGTCCAGATGAACATTGACGATTATGAAACATATCAGGTTTGTTGTATTAGACACTATGTTATATGACAATAGCAGTCGGTTAGTTAATAAGCCTTAACCATTTGGCGCCAATCATAGGTATTACCAAAAGTGTTCAAGGATAGATTCTACCGAGGCCAGCGATATGTCTTCATAAACGACACCAATAGGTACAGGTACATATGTCTGCTAAGAAAAGTAGAAAACAAGTTGCATTTGCATGGAGATGAGTGGGAAAACTTTACGAGAGACAATCTGAATTTAAGTGTAAGAACTTTACACTTTGTCAAGGAGGGGGATGATACATTTTACGTCACGGGGTATAACCGTGACAGAATTGAATGGCAAGGTTATGAACAACTTGTCGTAGGTAACTGAGTTGTTAAATGTCTGGTTAGATACAATCATGTCAATGGAAAAATATACACCCCTTGAAATCTGTTATATTGAGACAGGCGATTAATGACATTTATATTAACATGTTTTGAAATGCGAACATAAACATTGAATTTTTCCTAACACAAATTCTACCAGGGGATTTTTTGCAAGACATATGGAAGAACACATTCAAGGTCTACATCAACTGTAGTATGTATAAGGTTCGCTATGGGAGAGTGCAAACTGACCCAAACCTTGTAGAAAGATCAAACAGGTTGTTTGGGGAAAATTGGGATAAACTGGTTGTTGATCTACGAGTAGCGGAATGTCATTCAGTTGGTTTTTTACTAACATGGGAAAACAACAGTCTGCCGTTGCATTATTTTGCAACAATGCACATGTATGTCAGATGGTATATTCCTTACCGTAAATGTTAATGCTTCCAGCTCACACCATAACCAAGTTATGCGATTATGTAAGTACGTGATGATAATCAAGTCTTTATAATACACCAATAGTACCTAAACATTACAGAGTGAAAAATGAAGTTATTTGTGAAAATGTAATTGCAGACAAAAGAGCCGAGCACTTTTGCAGCTGGGAATGCCGCATTGGTCACTACACGGAAGATGATGTTTTATACACTATACTTAATGCCCCGGTGTATGACAAATACATGCTGGTAGGTAACTCACAAAGTTCATGCATGTTATGGATATGTTATTGTTCATATTTATAAATCGTACCAACGATAAATAATTTCCTTAAATGGTGTGTTGGCATATATGCATACATCAGATTGAATACACCATTGCCCACGAGCTATGACAAATTACAAGAAAAGCAGTTCTCGTTTCATGATGATGTCAGGTACACAATGGGACTTAAGTTAATACCAGATCACAACAGACCGGGAAGGAGGAGCCACGTTAAGATGATGGGGAATTAGAGGGTGTTCGGTACAATGTGTGATTTTGAACTGCCTAAGATGTTGCGTTTAAGCTGGTTGAGAAAGTTAAAGAAGTTGTGGAAGGTGTAAACATGTAAATGCCCTTATTCCTTGTATGTTAATTCACTAATGTTTTTATCTGATCTATGGTATGGTTGAACTTTTTTGTATGATTGTGGATATTATCATGTTAGAAAACTAAGTATGTACATAAGTGGTGCTACCAATTAATGCATCAATTTTGGATGCTTTATGAACTTTAGTTTACTACAGTTAGTAGACGCATTAACTTAATTGCCATTCCCATTTTCCCCAAAGAATTCATTTGGGCCTTGTTATGTTTCTAGAGATGCATACTTTATTTGGGCCTTGTAGAGATGAAAAATTCATAGAGACATAAAATAATATCAAACATAACTTAAAACATAAAATAACAAAATAATTATATAATAAAAATATTATTTCATTGAATAACCACATATCATTTGCCCCAATCGGCTTAAACGTTACTACCACTTGCACCATTGGCATCTTTTTGGAATATCTTAACCAAATTTTTTATTGTAATGTTAAGATAATAAGTTGATGGTATAGGACAAAACACAGATACATTATGAAGTATTAAAGCAGATCCAACTTTAA
Source organism: Tanacetum coccineum (assembly GCA_026074375.1). NCBI lineage: Eukaryota > Viridiplantae > Streptophyta > Magnoliopsida > Asterales > Asteraceae > Tanacetum > Tanacetum coccineum. The sequence continues at coordinate 5,750 of BQNB010118748.1, forward strand.
TAGCCTTTGCGTAATCATCTTTTAACAAGACTTTGTAATGAATTGTACCAGCCATTGTGCCTGAAGGATCTTTGAGTGTTACATTCATATCGCCAATCACATTTGGCTTACACGAAGTGACTATTGCAACAACTTTCTCAAGTTTTCCCTTCTTGAGGTAGCTCTTTATATCGCCAAAACACCCACCCCCGATCTCCCTATTATCATTGATAAACTCAAGTGTCGTAATCCACGGCCTACGTTTAAAATCATCAGCCTCGCTCACATCGTCAATCAATTTCCTAATATACTCTTGTGTGGGAGCATCATTAAAATTATTTAGTTTATGGATCCTCCAGTTTATTAGTACTGTTAGTTATGTAGTTAGTACTGTTGGTATAAATAGTTAGTACTGCTAAAGTGATATGCATGAGATATATTAGAATAGATTATCGCATTGATCACTTGAAGTGTTTTGTTAAGCTTTTGGGTTTCCTTGGTGTATAAAAGGAACCCTATGGCATAGTTCTAGATACAGTTTTCACATTAGTTTTTTCATATTAGTATTCATAGCACCACAACCAATCTCCCATTGCATAGCAATCATAGTTAGTATTCATAGCTATTTTGTAATTCAAAATAGTATTTAATATATTGAAAGTTTAGCAAAGATTTTATTTTACTGTTTCATTGTTCTTCTTAGTATTTGCAAACTAGATTCCGCATAGTTTGTGATCATCTCAATCTAGTTTTCTACTATTGTTCGTCTTAAAATCTATCCAATACAACTAAAACTTTACATATGCATAAGGAGTTTTAAGATCTGTCATTGGGTTCAACAAGTGGGTATAAGAGTTGTTGAGAAACTCTGAATAAGAAGAACACTATATCTACACAAGATCTCATAATCAAAGAGAAGATGGAATCACAGTCAGAAACTACCCAAATAGTGTCTGCACTAAAACTTCCAGTACTCAAAACTGGAGATTATGATCTATGGAGCATGAGAATGGAGCAATATCTTACTCACACATATTATGCTCTTTGGGAGGTTATTGTGAATACCTGCTATTGCATCAGCTAGTACTGAAGGTCCCATTCCATCCAAAACTGCTGAACAAAAGCTAGCAAGAATGAATGAATTGAAAGCAAAAAAGCACTTTGTTGTTGGCCATTCCTGATAAGCACCTATTGAAGTTTCATAGAATCAAGGATGCAAAGACCCTATGGGAAGCTATCAAAACCAAGTTTGGAGGCAACAAAGAATCAAAGAAAATGCAGAAAACCATTCTGAAGCAGCAATATGAGAATTTTACTGCATCAAGATCTGAAAGACTGGATAAAACCTATGATAGGTTTCAGAAACTCATCAGCCAATTGGACAATTTCATGTGAAGTTTATCTCCCAGGAAGATCGCTGCAAATCTCTAAGTTATAGAAGTATAATTAGCTTGGAACAATATTGCCTGATTCCGAGAAACAAATTGATATACGACACAATTGAAGCATGGATGACTTGTACAAACAACTTAAAGATGTATGAAGCTGAGATTAAAAGCCAATCACGCTCAAGCTCAAACTCTCAGAATGTGGCTTTTGTATCTTCAAAAAACACTAGCAGCACTAATGAAGCAGTTAATACTGCTCATGAAGTTTCTACTGCTAACTCACAAGGACAAGCTTCTTCCTCATCCTATGCTGATGATGTCATGTTTTCCTTCTTTGTCAGTCAATCTAATAGTCAACAGTTGGACAATGAAGACCTGGAGCAGCCATTCAAATTGATTTGTTGCTTGTTTTCTTTTTTGATATTGTGATTTGATGATCTTGAAGAGTGGATCTCAGATGGCAAGCGCGGCCATGACTTACCTTGAGAGTGGAGAGATTCTTAAAGAGATTCTTAAAGAGTAGACAAGAGAATCAAACTTCAATGGAAACGAAACTATTGGCCTTTGATAAGGACAAAGGTTGAATATTACAAACGATCATAGGAAGATGTTCACTTTGTGCGGCTGAGAATGCAGGGCAAACTTGATATGAATGCAGGGCACCAAGGAATCAGGGGAATAGAAATGGAGATGTTTCTAGAAGAATTGTACAAGTAAAGACCTCTGGCAAATGTTTGGTTGTTCAAGATGGGATAGGTGGTATGATTAGAGCTTTTTCAGGCTGAAAAAGACCTTACTAACTTTGCTCTATTGGCCCAGTTGTCTTGAGGTTTCATCAGTTCATCAAGTAGACTCTGTGGTAATCCATACTTTGCTCCAAAGCTTGCTTTAAATCCTAAGAGTCTTTAAAAGAACACTTTGATAAATGATATCTGTATAAATACATACTAGCCGTATGTATATAATATTAAGTATCCCGTTAGATGTAAAAATCACTTGAGAACAAGTAACAATTAAATCTTCCAGAGTCGTATCCAACGAGAATTGAATTTGAAAATTACGTTAATGTTTATCGTTTGATGCTTGATTATCTTTTAGATATTGATTTTGAATTAGACTAATTATATAATAATAAGCTATAATAATACTACGAAATAACTAAAAGAGGATATGCTTGCCAAGTGAGGCAAAAAGATCATTAAGTGTGAAAGAAGTAGATAATAAAGAATTATTACCCGTTTAAAAACCATTTTCTCACAACGTTGGTTTATATTGAAAATAAGCCTTTATTTTGGTACAAATTACTTCAAATGATGACGAATTAACACCCATAAAAATATGATTTTCTCACGACGTTGGTCTATTTTGAATACGATAACCTTATAAAAGTTATTAATTTCTAGATTTGATGTTCTGGAATATTTCCCGGATTTTGCCCTTTAAAATATTCTAATAAGAAATCTAATAAATCCCGAAAATTATTATTCAAAAACAATTACTTTTTAATCCACATTAACTCACTATCACGGTCATTAACAAGCATCACTAATATTTCTCGCTAAACATGGGAAACTATCTAACAATAATAGGCATACTACGTACGGATAACAACTAAAGCAACAATAATAATGACTAAGCTAAAAATGGCGATAAGCATAGAATAAAGAAATAAAAGAGATCAGAAAAAGATAAAACCTGATATTAGCTCGGCTTGACCCGAAGAACACATACTCCATAGTGTGAAATAAAACCAAACTAATCCAAATCCCCATCCATAACGCGATAATCTCCCGAATGAGAATAAAATGTAAAGATGGCGAGATGAGACCGGCTTCATAAGCTTCAAACCCATTTAACAACTCCATTGATTAAACCTACTAATCACCTCTTTAGTCACAACTAGTATGATCTAATATCCACATAGAGACTTAAAAGAGAATTGTAAAATAAAGATTTGTTGCAAAAATAAAAAAAAACGACTAAATTAAAAACCATGATTGCAAGATCTGGTATATTTTAAAACAAATTTTGTTGAAGGCAAAATAAAGGAAATAAAAAGCAAAGGACCAAAACAACTGGTTTTCATTAAATGCAAAAAGCCAAATTAGAGAGCTGAAATAAACTAATATAACTAATTTGTATATTCTTACAAAGCATATAAAAAAGGGAAATTAATGATGTTGTAATAAGTAACTAATGATTGGTTTATAAAAAAAACTAACAAAAACTTAAATATTGAGATACTTAAAGTGTGAATGTGGAAAGTGATTGAATGGGAACCGACTACAAATTCTTAACATGGAAAAACCAATCACCCCGCTCGAAACATCAATAACAACGTACCGAAATCGTACTTCAACAAATTCCACCGGAGCGTTACACATTAAAACCCGAATCATTAAAAAGCTTGAAATGAAAAATTACATAAGAGGAATTATCTAATCTACTCCTACTTAATATAAACTACTACTCTAAATCTACTAGTGAAAAAAATGAAAAATAGAAAGATAAGAGATATGATGCCTGCTGCTACTTTTTATTTTATAACCTGATGCTGCGTAGAATCAAAGCAGCCTAGGACTACTTCTTATTTTTCTAGGCTTCATCCTTGCTGGGCCCGATTTTCATTAGAATTTATGGGCCTCAGATTTATACTTCTAACTGGTGGACATAGTTTCATATGGGCTGGATCATTCAATATGGACTTGGGCTTAGCTTTCATACTAGGCTGCAATTATTAATAATAATAATGGGTCGGTCCGACCCATATAAATGGTGTCGGGCCGGCCCAATTAAAAATGAAGGCACCGTTTGACTCGAAATCTCGTGCTCTTTCCATTCCCGTGCTCGGTTTTGTCTGCTTTGCCTTAGTTTTTTTTCCTTTTTACTAAATATCTGTACCTGCAAGACACAAATCACAAAATACACATATACAATGCATTTTTTATTTATTTTTGGTCATTATTGGTCTTTTTAGCTCGTTTTAATAGGTAAAAGGTATGTGTATTTAAGCACATACCAAAATCCCCCATACTAAGATATTGCTGTGTCCTCACTCAATGCCATAAGTAAACACTTTAGAAGACCAAGAATCTTAATCCCCCTCGACTAATTACCTCGAAAAGTAGCTAAGTGTTCATTAAAGGGAATTAAAAATCATTAGTTTTGAAAAGCCTCGTTTTGACCATTTTTATATATGTACACTAATTACCACACATATTTTTTTTATATTTTTCATTTTTTCTTTTTCTAACTAGAATGTCTAGACTTTCGTTATTTTCCTAACCTTTAGGGTCATAGAATAAGAAGCACTTTAATCCTAAAATGCCCAAAAGGATAAATCCATCGTCCCCGATTTTTCACTTGTCCCAAACCAAGCTTAAAAACGAAATCACCGTTAAATATAAGTTAAGATGCTGACACTACTCATACTTGTAACTTGTGAAACTTTTCACTCTCAACAATTATTATATCTTAGGTGAATGTGCTTATTTTGAATTTCAACCATGGATCAACCTTTTTAAGAAAATTGCAATATTTCTATGCTTCACGTTCCACCCAAGAATTATGATTTTGAAGGCGAGATCATTCCATGTAGCGACTTTCTTCTTGGCACATCCCATCCGAGACCGGCTTAGGTGACCAGGCTTTTGACACCCCACATAGAATAGTATCGGAACGCACAGTCCTTCGGTTTCAAAAACTCTTAGGCTTCCCGGTAAATAAACAATTCATTTAGAAAAACCACAACTTAAAACGGAATAGTCATAGTTCAAAAGCATATTTAAATTTAAGAAAAAGAGATTTTCCCTAAATTTATTAAATCACATACATTACACTTAACATAAATATAATTATACTTATAACCTCCACCCTTTAAACGAACTGTCACATCGGTATGCGAGCCGACCATGATCCAGTTGTCTTATTTTGGCTTCGGAAATCCTTGACCTTTTTAAAGGCTGCAACATCGGTTGTGAGCCGGCAAGATGCATCAAACTTTTATCAGTCTCGGATTATTATTCTTACTATGGGCCTTCTTTTGAAGACTGCCACATCGGTTGTGAGCCGGCAAGAGGCAGTAAACTTTTATTAGCCCACAGTTATTATTATTTTTCTTACCTCATTTTTTAACACTTTCTATTACCACGATATAGAGAAAATTTCTTTTTAGAAAATTTAAGTATAAATTTGAACTAAGACTAAATAAATTATTGTTATCGACTACATTAAAAAATCATTGATTTAAGTTTAATTTTCGAAAATAGCACTTATTATTAGTCAAGTTAGGAGCTTATGGGAGAAAAAGCCACAAATTACACTTATGAGCTCGTAAGATTTCCAAATAATTCTTGTTTAGCATCTAACTCATAATTAACTTTATCATTTCTCGTTCTTCGCAAATTTAAAATCTTTAATAAAAAAGATCCGCGAATGCTTAGTCAAATAAACTAGCTTAGACAAGTTTATAACGGTTAAGGGACAAAGCTAAGAGCTCAACACGCTCGATCGAGTCAAAATTTATTCTTATTCTACCCAGCAGGAAAGTCGAACATTGTGACAAAACACTTATTTTCTTTTTTGAAAATTTTTAAATTTTCATTTTTTTGGTATTTTGGTGGTAAAAACGGGATTACATGAAAACAACGACTGCAGGCACAATCAAATCGATAGATCCCCCCATACTAGAACTAAACATTGTCCTCAATGTTTTAAGTAGGGTCTCTACGTAAATCTAAAGCCGTTTATTAAGTATGCTTAAAGATAGACGTTAGTCGATAAGATTAGGGTATTGGATTCCCAAATTGAAGCTGAGGATTTGAAGCTCGAGTGAACAAAGGACAAAACCATGAGAACGAGAGGCTTCAAAAATCCGGGCAATCCTGGACATATATCACAAAACACAAAGCACAAGAAAAGAAGAGGTGAGCCTCCTCACAACACACTTATTCATCACTACTATTATAAATATATTAGGATAAGCATAGGTTGCCACCCACGAAGCGCTTATTTTTGTTAACTAAGTCTTGAGCCTGACTCGATCCCCCATACTTGAGTTGGTCAAGGAGGATAGAAATGGAGAAACGGAACACCCAAGATAGGAATGTCCTCTCCATAGATCAACATCGGGCTTTTTTGATGAAAAAGCTTGGAAGCTTTAAAGCCCCAATGTGATGAAGAAGGAGGAGATTTCTTTTTTGAAGTAAGAACACCGTGATTGAAAACTTTGTCTTTATTTTCGGATAAAAATGGAAGTAAAGTATCAATTACGGGGGAATGAGTAGCAAGAAATCTCATGGATTCGACTTCAATGCATATCCCCGGATCGTAAATCTTGTTTCTATCTCCGGAAGGAGAAGAAACATCAAGATCGGATCCGAGATCATTATGAGAAGGAATGAAGTCGAAATCCATATGAAGGGTGGGATGGGTGGGCAAAATATTAGGCACATCAACGGGGATGTCTTCCACCACATCAATGGTTGAATCTCCCGAATCGGGATAATCAACATGAAATGATTCGAACTCGGGAAGGGAGGTAGAATTATCGTCACCTTCCGAGTCGTAATCATCACTCTCAATACCCGGTGGTATTGAGTCATCCGGACCGGGAAATATATCGATCTCTTCCCTAAGAGAGTCACTATCCTCAACGGGGATAGGAAATGTGGGAAGAGACTCGATGATCGTATTTGGATTAGCATGAAAATCTTCCGGCGGACGGGGAGATGAATTATCGTATAGCAACCTCTCCATAAGACTAATATATTCCTCGTGCTCTCTATTAACAATTCTTGGAGGAATTGTTATGAGTTCACCGGCGAACTCATCGAAGAGAGAATCAATCTTGGGAGAGGAAGCCATCAAAGTATCACGATTGAGTAATGATTCAAGTAGATAAGACTCGGTATCAAAACGATCATTTTTCAGAGTAGAATCGAGGTCTTCATTATGAATCGGATTAAAATCACTAGAAATGAGTTCCTCGTCAAGATCAAAAAGAGGGTTCGGATAAGTTTTAAAACTTATTTCTTGAATAACCTTCTCATGACTTGACTCGTCATCACTAGAGGTAGAATCGTCGAAGAGAGGATTAGAAAACGTTGAAAAATTTGTCGTTTGAGAATCATCACAATCGGGCACATCACACTCACTTTCGATATCAGAAAAATCCTTGGACTCACTTGGGATTGGGACAAGGTTCTCATCACTAGACTTTATTAATTCGTCCAATTCTATTTTTAGAATAGTGCTAAGATGCTCGTCCCCCATATTTAGAGAGTTATCGGGTTCCTCGGTTGGTAAGACGGGTGTGATTGCAATAGTATACTCCTCGTCATCATCTTCATCATCATAACTAGTAGGTTGCCAATATTGAGAAGTAACTTTAACCGCTTGCTCTTCTGCTGTCTGCTCTTCTACAATCATCTTTTCTCTCTGCAATTTTTTTGTTGAACTAACTCATACATGGATAGCTCATGTTCATTAATCTCATTTTGAAAATTGAAGGGTTGATGATTGATGGAATATTGTGGGGGTTGAACTTGGTCAAAACCGAAAGAATTAGAATCATAGCACGGATTAGGTTCGTAATAATTTTGATTCATCGGTTGACATTGAAAAGTCGTATGAGGACCCCCGCAGTTCTCACAACAAAGGTATTGTTGTGGAAAACTTGGTGAAGTTTGTGGAAAATTATTATCAAAGTTTTGATTGAAACACGGGTCCTGATTGTAGACAAACGGAACTTGAGGTGGACAATCGTAACCATAATGAGCATCGTTCCCACATAACTCACAAGAATACGTTTGGTACTAGAGTTGTGGAGGGTAGTCAGAAAGATTTTGAGAATCATCGAAAGAATTCGGATTTTAATCATAAGCGAATGAATTTCTGGCTCTCGAAGTGCAAAATGAACAAAATCCACCGTTCAACGGGCCTTCACACCCGCAATAAGTGACTGGCTTTCCATCACCATAAGTGCAATTTAAACAAATTCCATTTATAAGATTAACACCACACTGCTGGCATGTACATAGATAACAATAAAAGTCATCACATGGTTGTCCACACCCCACACACTCACGTTCGTTATACGAAGACATGTCGAAGAATTAAACGGATAAAAGGGTAAAGAAGATAAGAGTTAAATAAAATAAGAGGATAAAGGAGAATATTTTTGAAATTTTTTATAAAGATAATATTAACAAAAATATTTTTGGTATTTTTAATATTTATAAAAGAAAAGGAAAAATAAAAATAAAATAAGAAGAAAAACATTTTGGGATTCTTATATTTTTAATAAGTACAAAAATAAACTTTCCGAAGAAATGATCTTCAAGGCACTAACTTCAAACACCACATGTAGATCATACACCTCTCCCCGGCAGCGGCGCCATTTTGATAAGCGTACGAACGTGTGTCGTGATAATATATAGTATTTCTCGTATAGATAAGAAAATTACTTGAGGACAAGTAATAATCTATCTTTCGAGTGTCGTATCCACGGCGAGAGATGAATTGAAATTCACGAAAATGTTTTGTTTGATGCTTGAATGTCGAATATTTTAGTTTTTGATTTAAAAACTAAAGATAACAAAAAACTAGATTAAACTAATTAAGCAAGCAAGCTATTTAGATGAAATATATAAAAAAAGGGAAATTAAAGTCTTGATTGTAACACGGTTCCGGATTATAGATAAACAGAACTTGAGGTGGACAATCGTAACCATAATGAGCATCGTTCCCACAAAACTCACAAGAATACGTCGGTGGTTGTGAAGGTGGGTTGAAAACGTTAGGAGAATCATCGACAAAATTAGGAGTGGAATCATAAGTGAATGAACTTCCATCTCCAGAATAGCATGTCAGATCAAAACATGGCAAAGTTTGTGGGAGCTCATCAATGGTTTGATTGTTGCATGGTTCCGGATTAGAGATAATCAGAACTTGCGGTGGACAATTGTTACCATAATGAGCACCGTTCCCACAAGACTCACAAGTACATCGTTGACAAAAGATACCATCTAACGAATCACCACACCCGTAACAACAATGATGGTCGATTAGTGGAGGACTTTGTGAAACATTTTCAGAAATATTTGGAGAATCATTTAAAGAATTCAGATTCGGATTATTTCCATATCTTGAAGCACAAATCAAACAAAGTCCTTTGCTAAGACCACTTCCACACCTCATGCAAGTACATTGTTGACAAAATTCACCATCTCATAACACATCTTTACAATGAAATCAATGATGTTGGTTGGACGAAAACGTGTGGGGATGTGGTGGTGAGTCGGGAGCTTTATTAGAATCATGAACAAATTTGCCAACGGAACTCATATTCGAACAACAATGTCCTCTATTATACAAAGTTCCACAAGATGAACATTCTTTAAATCCATACACGATGATAGAATTAAAGAGGAAAAAACAGAAGAATTAAACAAATTAGAGGGGTAAGAAGAAGAATTAAATGGCAAAGAGGTTAAAGGAGATTATTTTTGGTTTTTTGAGTTTTTTAAACAACATATTTTATTAAAGGACAAAATGAGATCGAATAACTTAAACCAGTAATTCAACCTTGTTTCACAGGTAGCTCTCTCTAAAAGAGGAAAAACGCACAAAAGGAGCGGAGAGCGGGAAAGTAGGGAATCTATTAAAAACCTTTCTCTTTCGGGTCGTTTAGTTCGTTGGAAAACAACCTCCTTATACCCTCTCCTATAGTTTGTTTAATCTCTTAAAGGTGAGCCGTACTTCACAAGTGACACAAAGGCATGTTTTAAATCTTTTGTTGTTTTTCGATTTTTTTGTACTTTCAATACTTTAGGAAAAGTATTGTTGGTATTTTTAATTACTTGATATTTACAAAATTAAGAAAATATTCACAAACGCAAATGATAACTTCATGAGGAAGGGTCTTCAAGGCACAACAAACTTCAACTCGATAATCGTCTCACGACCTTCCCGGCAGCGACGCCAAAAATTGACACGGTCCTTTAGTACATATAAATATAATATATAATAAATATAAATATATATAAGGGTAATTATCAAAAGTATCAATAATAGTAGAGAGTGTAAGTATTCTGTGAGGCTTTTAAGAAGATTTTTACTTTTATCCAAAGCAAAACCCCTAAAAACCTTCCCGGATTGTTTCCCGTTGAGGCGTGAATTTGAAAATCGAGCTTACGTTTGAGAATTTATGCTTGAATAATCAAGATTTGGTTTTGGGATTCTAAATCTACTAATAACATGCAAAAACAGATAAATGTAAAAAACAAAAGTAATTAAAGAAAAACACTAAAAACGATAACGGGATCAAAACCCGTTCTTTAAAAAACCAAATTCTACAAATTTAATCCTACGAACGCAAAATTAATTTTTAACAATCCTAAATGATAAAAGAAAATTTTAAAAAAAGAATTATATTTTTTTGATTTTTATTTTATTTATTACGAATTAAAAACAGTTTTGGACTAAATTAAATATTAAAAATATTAAACTAATAATAAAAAATCTGGAAAATTACTGGAAAATGCTTTAATGTATGAAGAATGCAAGAAAAATGAGAACTTTGAAAAACGATTTAAAAATAAGCTGTAAATAAGCCAAAAGTGGCTGAAAGGCAAAAAAGAAGAAAGAGGTCTTAAATAATAAATCTTGCAAAGACTAACAGGTGAAAAGTCCCAAGGGCAGTGGTAGTGTGTGGTGGTGTTAAATATGTTTGCTTGCTAAAGGGGAGGTCACAGGTTCGACCCCTGTGACCTCTCTTTTTTTTTGAAACCATTTTTTTATTTTATTTTTTTTAAAAAACTTATAAAATAAGCAAAAACAACAAACTTTGAAAAAGCAACTTTTTACAAAACTTGGAAATAAGCTGGTAATTTAGCAAAATAAGCTGACAGTTTGCTTTTACTTAACTACATGAATAAAAGCTAAAACGTATTTGGATTTTTGACTACATAAGCAAAGGTGAAAAGCAAATAAGCAAAAACAGACAAACTCCTATACCTAATAAGCTAAAGGACTATAATATAAGCTGATAGCATCAAAAGGACTTAAAAACAGCAGACTTAAAAGAAGCTTTAAAGGACTTTTGGCCAACTTTTAGGCTAAATGATGAACTAAAAAGCCTATAAGAAAAAGCTACAAACTGAAAACAAATAAGGAACTAGACTCAAATGGCTAAAATAAGCAGGAATTAAGCACTTAAGCAAAGGAAATGATCTAGCAAAGATAAAATAAAACTGACAGTTACACTATATGTTTTTGGCTTTTTGATATTAAATGACACTTGCAGACTTAGATTTGAGACTCAAAGAGGATTGACACATTTAAAACTGAAAACAGATTTGACTTACACTACAATAAGCTAAATGCAGACAAAATTTTACCAAAAATAAGCTTGAATTTGAACACTAATGAACTGCACACACATACCCTAAAAGATGACTAAAACAAGCTAAAAATGCTTGACTGTTTTTGAGAAAAAGATCTCAAAGGACTTTAACAACTAAAATGACTTTAAAACAGGTGACATTGATTCTTAAGTAACTCAAATTGAACATGAAAACCATACCTCAAATGCATTTTAAGAAAGTAATCAGATAAGCTATTTGGAAGGCTTTTTAAACTTACAAACATGAATTTAAGATAAAACAAACTTCAAAACTTAATGATACCTAATCTAAGCTATGAAAACCAGCATAAAGAACTTATTAAAGCTAATTAAGACTGATTTAGGAGCTAAAAGTGACTTTTATCCTATTCTGACCCAATTTGATCCTTGTGCCAAACATCCTTTTAAGTCTTCAAAATCCATTTAAAGCTTGAAACAGAACTTGAAAAGTGTTAGGAATTATGTATACAAGACTTAATTCTGTTTGTTATATAGTTAGTTCTGCCAGTACACTTGTTAGTACTGGTAGAAGAGTTAGCATAGTTAGTACTGGTAGTTAATTATAAGTTAGTAATGGTTATGTAATAGTTAAGTCTGCTTATGCAAAAGTTAGTTAGAGTTAGAGATATGCATGAGATATCTTAGGAAACGATATGCATGATCTTTATACGCGTTTTGTAAAGCCCATTAGGGTTTCCAATAAAAAAAAATGAAAAACTTATAATGCCCTTTGCTTAAACAAGGGTTATACAAGGGCTCTTAGAGTTTGTGTTCTTATTTTTTTATTGTTTTCTACTTTTTTTTTTTTTTTTTTTCTTTTCTATTTTTTTTTTTTTTTTATTCAAACAAGCTCTAGCTTATCATAGATAAGCTAGTGTGGTCTTAAAGGCCCTTCCAGAATTGGATTTCCTTCCAAAATAATATGTGGTATTTTTTTGGTGAATTTAGCTTAACACTTAGAAATTTTTATTGCTTAATGAAAACAGACTTAAACAAGAGCTTAAATGAGCTTATCAAACTTATAATGTATTAACACAAGTAAGAACATAATTTAAAAAAAAAAACTTAAAATTTCATTAATCTTAAAAAACATTTACAAGGCTTGAAAAATAAAGTACAATAAGCTGAAAGAAACTAATATAAGCTGAAAATTAAAGACTATACTACTCCTAAAACTACTTGGTCTTCCCTGTGTGAAAAACACACACATATATAGTCGTATGAGGTGTGCTTTCTGTGTTTGTTGTGTGAGAGCAAATCAACAATCTTATCCCGGCCCTTAATCTTGCTTTGGCTCCAAGGGTTAAATCATAGCCATCCATTTTTTGTCTTCAACCTTCAACCAATGGGTTTGCAAGGGATTGCCAAGGTGGCTTTAGAAGCTTATGGGATGTGGGGTTTTGTTGTGGGGTTCGTTTGGGGAAGAGGGTTCGAGGTTGAGAGGGACAAGGATGGATGAATAGTGGTGGGGTTGTTTGGGCGGGAAAGTAACTGTAGGGTATTGCTAGTTTAATTGTTAACGGGGTTAGGGGGTTAAGGATGTAGGGTGTAAAGGATTTTAAGGTGTAGGGGCTAATGTTGTTAGTCCTTAAGGACTAGTAATGTTAGTCCTTAAAGACTAACTGTGAAATGGGTTTAGGACAGTTATGGCTAACGAGGTTAAATAGGTATTTGGGCTTATATTAGGATTTGGGCCAGTTGGTTTGTAATGGATCCGGGTTTTAATAAATAATGGGTTAAAGGGTTTTAGGTTTATAAGTGTGTAGTGGGCTAACCCGACCCACTAAAATGGGTACGGGTTGGCCTACTTTGATACATTTAGGGTTTGGGGTCCGTTTTTTGATGCTCATTCCATTGCTATGTCCCGGGGTGGACTTTGACTTTGACTTTTTCACGCTCTTTCCAATCTGTTCTTGGTTTTGTCCATTTTGCTTTGTTTTTGTCTTTTTTCTGAATATTCGTTTCCTGCACAACACAAATAGCAAAACAAGCATATATTTGGCATTTTATGTTCGTTTTTGGTCATTTAGGCTCGTTTTATTAGGTAAATGGTATGTGTAATTAAGCACATACCAACCCAGCAGTGTAGGCCCTAGCCATATTTTGCCTCATGGGTAGTGGTTGTTGCGCATGTTTGCTTTTCTGCTTACTCCCCTATCTTCTCTTGTTGTTTGCATTCTTTGCCAACTTGGCTCCTTGACGTACAACCCGATCCGTCGATTTGTGAGCCATGCAGATTTTTGTCTCGTAGATAGCAATAGCCTCAATAGCATTAGTAACTCGTTGTGCTATAATCTGCTGAATCTCTGCGGAACTCATTCCTTGTCTTGTTGTCGACATTTTCTTCAAAATCAAAAGAAATAAAGAAAAACAAGATAAGTCGGGTTCCAAAAGTCGTGTTCTAAAGATTAAATGTTACAAGGTGACGGGTTAAAGTCGTGTTCGAATTGATCGGCATGTTTATAGGCGTGTTACGAGATGACGTAGGTGTTTCAAATGTATAGGATGGGTGTTTAAACTCGTCTTCGTAGTCAGATACTAAGATAATCTGTAGGGTCGGCAGACTATGACAACTTTCCATGGTATGTGAAATGGTATTATGTAAAGTTATGAAAAAGTCTTAGAGACCATTGTGTCACTCACTGTGTCTTGGGGAATGTTTTAGTATTTATATAAATAACCTTTATATAAACCAATGTAAAAAGCACATAAGGCAATGTAAACACACATATAAGGAAAAAAGGGAATTCATATAGAGGTCACGTAATGGTTATAGTCTAAACCTAATATGCAACCTAGCTCTTTATAACCTTGGCTCTTGATACCAATCTGTCACACCCCTAAAATGGATCGCATCGGATTAGGTAATTTAGGGCATGAATTCATAAATATATCAAACACAAAGCATAAAGAATGTAACCTTTGCCCCTTTTGTGTTCTGAATATTTCATTTTTAGTCCTCTGACTATTTGATGTTTGTTAGTTTATTCAGATTTTGTACCATGTTGACGGTGGTGATTTTGTTGAGAATTGTGGTAATTTATGATTTATTGTAAATAATAGTCCTTTTTAGAGGTTATTATTGTATTGTTTGCATTCTGGGTGGTTGACCCGTGAATTTTAAGAAATGCCGAAAAAATGAGTTCCAACACGTACGTTAATATCCAAATGAGTTTTGAAGGGTTTAAAGTGTAAATATGTCGTGTAAATACTCTAGGTTAATGGAAAAGTATTTTTAAAGTGAATAAAAATGCTAATTAACTTTGGGGAACAATTTACGGTTATGTTTTATGAGCTTTTAAGTAATCCCAATACAAAAACGACACCCCGAGCCCCCCCTTTGATACCATGGCCGGTTCAAGTCTCATAGGAGACAAGGATTCCATATTTTTAGCTAAAATGTCCCCACTTGT
>BQNB010118749.1:3882-20934 GCA_026074375.1 Tanacetum coccineum
ATATTTATCCTGGCAGATAAAAATTCCATCTTCTTTCTGCTTCACTTGCAAACCTAAGAAGAAAGTGAGTTCTCCTATAGAACTCATCTGGAATTTGTCATGCATCAGTTTCTCAAATTCAATACATAACTCCTTCTTCGTAGAGCCAAAGATAATGTCATCAACATAGACCTTTACAAGCAAAATATCCCCTTTT
Organism: Tanacetum coccineum; assembly: GCA_026074375.1. Lineage (NCBI taxonomy): Eukaryota > Viridiplantae > Streptophyta > Magnoliopsida > Asterales > Asteraceae > Tanacetum > Tanacetum coccineum. The sequence goes on from BQNB010118749.1 coordinate 4,079, forward strand.
TGCTTCTTGATAAATAAGGTCTGGTCAATCTTTCCTCTGTGAAACCCATTGTCTAATAAGTACTTGGCTAAGGTTTCATACCAGGCTCTTGGAGCTTGATGCAAACCATAAAGTGCTTTCACCACCTTGTAGACTTTGTCTGGATTGTCAGGATCTTCAAACCCTGGAGGCTGACACACATATACCTCCTCTTTAATCTTACCATAAAAGAAAGCACTCTTCACATCCATTTGATACACTATAAATCCCATAAAGGAAGCATAAGCTAAGAACATTCTTATTGCCTCAATTCTTGCTACAGGGGCAAAAACTTTATCATAGTATATGCCTTCTTCTTGAGTATATCCCTGAGCAACCAGCCTTGCATTGTTCCTGATGACTATGCCTCTCTCATCTTTCTTGTTTCTAAAAATCCATTTTGTACTAATGGCCCTATTTTGTTTAGGTAAATCCACTAGAATCCAAACCTTTTGTAGCTTAAACTGTAGAAGCTATTCCTGCATTGCTTCTACCCAAGCTGAATTACTTAGAGCTTTGGCAATCCTTTTGGGTTCTTCTTGGGATAGGAAACAAGTAAACAGACAAGTATAAAGGTCTTCATGAGTTTTCCCTTTATAAACAACACTAATAAACCCTTGATCATTTGTAGTCTTTGTCATTCTCCTTGTCTGTACACTAGATTGTACATCACAAATCACATTATCAAGTGAATGATCTTTATGAATTCTTGTATTTGGAGTAGAAGGAACTGGATATGTGGTAGAAATATTGCTCATATCTACTTCTGTTTCATCTTTAAAGTAATCAGTATGTGTGGTTTTAGTTAGAGCAGTAGTAACTATTGGACTACCAGTATTAATATTTAGACTACCAGTATTATCATTTGTACTGGCAGTATTAATACTTGGCCCAACAGTATTAACATCTTAAGCACTTTTCTCAAGCCTCTCTTGATTATCAATTTCACATTCATCATCCTTCTTTCCAACATCATTAGAAGGTTGTGGTTCATCATTGTTGTCATTCTTTGAAGAAGAATAAAATAGTAAACCATCTTTCCATAGTGGCATTAAAATGTAAGAACAAAGAAAACTAGACCAAAAACGAAAGTGATTTAAGCTTAAAAACACGAAAAACGAGAACGGGATCAAAACCCGTTCTTTAAAAAACGAAATTGTAAAATTTTAACCCTACAAATGAAAATTTAATTTTCCTAGGTCCTACATGATAAAAGAAAATTTAAAAACAAAAGAATTTTATTTTTTGACTTTTATTTTATTTATTATGATTTAAAAACTGTTTTAAAAAGAAAAATTCATTAAAAATAGTAAATAAAATGGGAAAAATATAAAAAAAAGTACAGGAAAATAGCTTAAAGTATGTAGAATCCAGGAAAAATAAGATTTTTGGAAAAGAGCTTAAAAATAAGCCACAAATAAGCCACAAATGGCTGATAGCTTAAAAGGGTGAAAAAGGATTAAAAGAATATTTAGTGCAAGCTTTGACAGAAAAGACCCAAGGGCGACTTTGTAGTAGAGTTCAGTGTTGAGGTGCTTGTGTGAAAGGGGGAGGTCATGGGTTCAAACCCCATGCCTCACCCTTTTTTAAAACCATTTTTTTCAATTTTCTTTTTACACATACAAAAAAACACATCAAAATAAGCACATCTCTTCACTACAACTTTTTCTGAAACATTAAAAATAAGCTGGAAAATAAGCTTTTAAAACAGACAGAATTAACTTTTTAAGACTAAGGCAAAAAGTGCTTCAACTACTTGGCTTTTTAAAACACAATAAGCATAAAAAGGGAAAATAAACTTAAACAACTAATGTGCTAAACCTAATAAGCATGGGGAATCAAAAATAAGATAGGAAAATAAGCAAAAAATGACAGAAAGCTTGAAAAGGATCTAAAGCTAATGGGGCTTAAACTGCTATGCTGTTTTAAGACTATTAAGCAAAAGGCAAAGGGAAATAAGCATAGGCAGATATCAAGATACATCTAAAAAGCATTTGTGAACAAGATTAAACAAAGATAACAAGCACATAAACAAAGAAAAGCTAATAAGCAAAAAGGGCAAACCTATGAGCCAAACAGCCTAAGGGGACAACATTTGAGTTTAAATTTAAGCAACATAAAGGATACTTATGGGCTTAAGGCTTATATAGCCTTGAAGCTCATCTTATAAGCTCCAAGAATCCACAAACAAAAAGCATTTTGAAACATCTTTAAACTATGAAAAACCTAAGAGAAAATGGTTGTTTTGCACAGCATATACTTATTTTATTTTTTTTGAAAAGGCAAAAACAACTACTTGCAGCCCTAAATTAAAGCTAGGAAATAAGCTTAAACTTTTAAAATTAGTTAAAACAGATGTAAAACAACAATCAAAGAGCTTATGCTCCCAAGTACAGATTCTAAAAAGGATTTTTGCTAAGCTAAAAATGAATTTGAAATAAAGACTTTTAAGACTTTGAAAAAGTGAACTATGAATTTGGACAGGTTTTTTACCAACAAAAATTAACTTAAACCAACAACTAACTACTGCATTTTACACTACAAATGGACACTAGAACAAGACTCAAGATATGATTTTAAAAAACCAAATCAAAGAGCAATTCATGACACCCCTTTAAAATTGGAAATCCTACTTATAAGCTTGATTAACAAAGATTTAAAAAAAGATTTGTTAAAACAGAATGAAAACAATGAAAAATAAGCAATAAGGAGTAAAACCAATGCAATAATAACTACTTAAATAAGCAATAAGAAACAAGCAGTATTAAGCTAATAAAGACAGATTTAGGTAAAAACATTAACTAGGAACATATAAGCATTAAACAAGCATCAATAAGCATAAATCAACAATTAAAAGCAGACATAAGCAACAATAAGTAGAGATGAGCATAAATAAGAAAAAATAGTATGATAGCTTAAAATGTGAAAAAGGAAACTTACAAGTGACCTTTTCTCAAAACGAGGTCCAAATGCCCAATGAGCTTTATTCTACAACCTCTGGCTTATTTAAATAAGCCAGTAAATATCCATAAGCTCTTCCATTATAGGCTTATCATCCATTAAGCTTAAAATCAAAATTTAGGTGATGAAGCAGTAACTTTCATTGAACTTTTGAAAAGCCTTTGAATGAGTTAAAAACAGTTTCTATTAGCTTGAAATAGCTTATGAGAATGACTTGGGAACATAAAATAACTTGAATGCATAAGCTTAAAAGACAGAATTTGAAAACTTGGAAAACTGAAATTTCTTTAACTGTAAAAGGATTACAAGGCTTTGAAATGAAAAGACAGAAATTTAAAGACAAACAAAAATATAAATTAAGACATTAAAAATAAAATTAAAACTACAACTACACTACTCCTCATTTTTTTTGTTCTCTATCTTCTTTCCTTTTATATAAGCTGTGAGGTCTTTGCTTTGTGTTTCTTGTGTTTGTTGAGAGAGAGACTTCAAAGCATCATCAAAACCATTCATTTAGCTTGCTGCCCAAGTCCATAGATCTCAACCCTCCATTTTCTTATTTTAACCTTCAACTAATAGGAATAGAGAGGATTTCCAAGGTGGATATGAGCCCATGTGGGGGTGGGGTTTGTGAGAGTGATGGGTTTGTTTGGGTGTTGGGTTTTATCGTAGTGTTGCAGAGTGTACGGTGAAAAAGATGGATGATTAGGGTTAAGAGTTTGGCAGGAAATGGAGTTTAACTGGATTCGTTTTTGGTGCAGGGTAAGTGTTTGGGGATTTGACATATTTAGTCCCTCAAGGTGTATGGTGGCGTTACATGGTTGGTCCTTGTGGTGTAGAAGTTATAATGAAGTTGGCAATATCAGTCCCTGAGGTTATATATTTCATTTGCACCCATAGTCCTTTGAGGACCAACGAAGTAATGAAAATAACAGCTGTTTTGCTGTTTTGGTATTTTATGTCTTCATGTAAAATACTAATGGGCTGACCCGACCCATTAGATGTCTTCGGGTGGGCCATTAAGTATTCTTCGGTTACGGCTTCGGCTTTGACCATTGAATTTTTGGTCTTTGACTTCGATTTTGACTTTGTCTTTTTCATGCTCTTCCATTCCGTGCTCGGTTTTGTCATTTTTTAGTTTTGTTTTTCGTCCTTTTGTCGGATATCCGTTACCTGCAAAGTACAAACACAAAAACAATCATATATATGGCATTTTATATGCGTTTTTGGTCGTTTAAGTCCATTTTTGGTCGTTTAAGTCATGCAATGCCATAAGTAAACACTTAAGAAAACTAAGAATCTTGATCCCCCTCGGCTAATTACCTCGAGAAGTAGCCAAGTGTTCATCAAGGGGAAATAAAGAATCAATAGCTTTGAAAAGCCTTGTTTTTACAATTTTTAAATGTATTCACTTATTCCTACACATATTTTTGTATTTTTCCTCTTTCTTTTTCCCTTTTTTTTGTACTTTTCATTTTAAGCAACTAACTAATTTATTTGACTTTTGTTATTTTTATAACTTTTAGGGATCATAGAACAAGATGCATTTTAATCCTAAAATGCCCCAAAAAGAGATAAATTCATCATCCCTGACTTTTCACTCGCTCCAAACCAAGCTTAAAACGAAATCACCATTAAATATAAGTTAAGATGCTAACACTACTCATATTTGCAACTTGTGAACTTTTCACTACCGACAATTATTATATCTTAGGTGAATGTACTTATTTCGAATTTCAACCATGGATCAACGTTTTGCAAAATTATATGCTTCACGTTCCACCCGAGAATAATGAGTTTGAAGGCGAGATCATCCCATGTAGCGACTTTTGTCTCGGCACATCCCAACCTTGCGGCTAAGTGACCAGGCTTTTGACACCCCACAGAGACTAGTATCGGGACTCATGGACCTTTGGTTTCAAAAACTCTTAGGTTTCCTGTTTACACATAGCTTATTTAAAAACATAAAATGAAATAGTCAAAGTTCAAAAGCATATTTAAATTTAACAAAAAGAGATCTTACATTTATTAATTCACACTTAATATTAAACATAACCATGATGCAATTGTAACCCTCGACCTTTTAGAAGGCTGCAACATCGGTTGTGAGCCGGCAAGATGCAACAAACTTTTATCAGGCCACAGTTATAATTATTATTATATTTTTTCATTTTTCATCATATTTTTCATTTCTTTTTTTTCTTTTTTTTTATTTATTTCATTTTACGATATAGAGAAGACTTCTTTTTGAAAAATTCAAGTATAAGTTTGAACTAAGACTAAAATTATTGCTATCAACAACATAAAAATTGTTGATTTAAGTTTAATTTCCAAAAATAGCACGTATTGTTAGTCCGGTTAGGAGCTTATGGGAGAAAAAGCCACAAATTACATACATGAGCTCTTAAGATTTCCAAATAATCCTTGTTTAGCATCCAACTCATACTTAACTCTATCATTTTTCGTTATTCGCGAAGATTCGCGAATGCTTAGCCTAAAAGTTAAGGAACAAGCTAGAGCTCAACACGCTCGATCGAGTCAAAATTTATTCTTATTCTACCCAGCAGGAAAGTCAAAATTGTGACAAAATACTTATTTTATATTTGAAATTTTTTAATTTTTTTAATTTTTTGTTATTTTGGTGGTAAAAACGGGATTACGTGAAAACAACGGCTACATGCACAATCAAATCGATAGATCCCCCCATACTAGAATTAAACATTGTCCTCAATATTTTAAGAAGGGTCTCTACGCAAATCTAAGGCCATTTATTAATTATGCCAAAAGAAAAACGTTAGTCGATAAGATTAGGATATTGGATTCCCAAATGAAGCTAAGGATTTGAAGCTCGAGTGAACGAAAGACAAAACCGCGAGCATGAGAGGCTTTAAAAATCCGGGAAATCCTGTACAATAAACCACAAAACACAAAACACAGGAAAATGGAAGAAGCGGGCCTCAACACATTACAAAACACTTATTAAAAATAAGAAAGAAGATAGAATAGATAAGCATGGGTTGCCACCCACGAAGCGCTTGTTTTAGGTCACTAAGCTTTACTTGACCCCCCCATACTTGAGCTTGTCAAAGGGGATAGAAATGGGGATGACGAACACCCAAATTGGGAGTGTTGTCTCCATGAATCAACATCGGGCTTTTATGATGAGAAAGCTTGGAAGCTTTAAAGCCCGGATGTGATGAAGAAGGAGGATATTTCTCCTCTAAAGCAAGAATACCAGTATTGACAACTTTGTTCTCATTTTTAGATAAAAATGGAAGCAAAGTGTCAATCACTGGTAAAGGAGGATCACGGAAGAATGAGAAAGAAAATTCATCCAGTGATAGAAATATCACGGATTGGACTCCAATGAATATCCCTGGATCAAAAATCTTGTTTCTAGTTCCGGAAGGAAAAGAAACTACAAGGTCGGATCTGAGGGAATCACTAGAAAGAGTGAAATCCGAATCCAGGGGGGGGGGGGGGGGGCCAAAACATTAGGCACATGAACTCTTGGTTCTCTTGTCGGATTATCAAAAATATCCTCCACCACATCCATCATGAAATTGCCCTGATCGGGCTCATTCTTAAAGTAGAAATAATCATACTATGGTGGAGATATGATGTGAGCAAGTTCATCGGCGAACTCCTCATGATAAAAGTTACTCCTATCGGCAAGAGGAAACGAATCGATCAAAAGATCAAAGATGAACGAATCATATTGATAAAAATCAGCATGAGTAGTGGTATTGCCACTGCTCTTCTCTTCAATATGATCATCATGGAGATAGAAAGCTTCATAATCCAGAAGAGAATAATCAGAAAGAGTAGTGGTACTGCCTCTACTAATCTCTTCTAGATTAAAGCAAAAAGTTTCAGATTCGGGTAAAGAATTATCAAAGATGTTAGTCTCCTCCAAGAAAACGTTAAAAGATGTGGAGGAAGACTTGATTACAAAATCGAAAGATGGAGTGGGATTATCTTTTAATGCTTCGATGTTAGCAATAAGAAGATTGACATTCAACAATTTTTCACAAAGAATATCGTCTTTGATTGTTAGAAGAATATTAGTATCAATTCCTCTAACTTTCGGGATAACAATCTCCACCACCTCTGAGCTGACGATCTCAGCCTCAGGAGGTGATGCATCGACATAATCGATATCCTAACCATAGGGAGAATTGTCATCACTCGAAGTAAAATCATTGTTGAAATCGACGACAATCTCAGAGTGTTCTTTGAAAGCTTCAAGAAGGGTAGGATTGTTATAAAGAGGCATATCACACACACTGTCGGGAATACCCTCAGACTCACTTAGAATTGGGACAAGGTTCTCAACACTAGACTTTATTTCTTCATCCAATTCCGTTGCCGGAATAGTGTCGAGATGCTCATCCTCCATTATGAGAGAGTCAACGGGCTCCTCAGTTAATAAAATGGGTGTGACTGCAATGGTATCGTCCTCGTCATCATCGTAGTAAATAGGAATCTTCCAATATTGATCTTTAGCCGCTTGCTCTTCTATAATTCGCTTTTCTTCTTCCTTCTTTTGCATAATTTGACCAACCATATCACATATGGATGTCATTTGCTCCATGATCTTATTTTGAGAATTTAGAAGCTCATTTTGAGCATTGAGAAGGCTATTTTGAGCATTGAAGATTGGATGATTGACGGTATATTGCGGGGGTTGAAATTGGTCAAAACCAAAAGAATTAGGATCATAGCAAGAATTTTGCTCATGATAATAGTCTTCATTCATTGGTTAACATTGGTAAGTTTCATGAGGTCCCCCACAATTTTCACAACAAGGATATTGTTGTTGAAAATTTGAAATTTTGTTGGAGGGTGTGTTGGAAAACATGGAGATCGATGAAGATTATGGAGTTGAAAAAGAGACTTGGTGGTTCCATTTCAAAAGTACAAATAAAAAACAAACTCCATCATATTCATTACAACCACATTGTTGGCACGTACCAAAAAGACATTGTGGTTGCAAACTTTGCAAATTTTGTAGGATCTCATTAAGGTTTTGATTGTAGCATGGTTCTGGATTAGAGATAATCGGAATTTGCGGTGGACAATTGTAACCATAATGAGCACCTTTCCCACAATACTTACACGTACATCATTGACAAAAGATATCGTCAGACGAATCACCACACTCGTAACAATAGTGACGATCAATGTGTGGAGGACTTCGTGAAGAATTTTGACCGAGGTCTTGATTGAAGACGAATGGCTCTTAAGGTGCACTAACAATGTTAGTGTTGTCATTGGATGACTCGGAAGTGTTTAGAATTTCGTTTTCATCATGATGTGTATACCAACCTTCATTCAAACACTTTCGCACAAAAGCACAAGGTCGACAATATAGACCATCAACCGGGTCCCCACAAGTTGCACAATTGTGAGGGGGTCGTTCACGAATGATCTTGTCTACGAGACCCACATTAGAACAACAATAGTCTGTAGTGTACAAAGCTCCATAAGACGAGCATTCTTTAATCGCGTAAAGGGGATTTAAACGATAGTCGAATGACGCCATAAGAATTAAACAATATAGAGGGTTAAGAAAAGAATTAAATGGATAAGAAGAAAAAGAAGATTATTTTTAGGTTTTTAGGTTTTTTTAAACAATTCATTTTATTAAAGGACAAAATAAGATAAGACAACTTAAACCAATTAATCAACAAGCTTCCACGCAGATCTTTAAAAGAAAAAAACGCAAAAGGAGCGGGGGCTAGGGAGCGGGGCGAAAGCACGAACGCTATTAAAAAACCTCTCCTTTCGGGTCGTAGTTCCTCGGAACAACCCTCCTTATACCCCTCTTGTAGTTTGTTAATCAATTAAAGGTGAGCCGTACATCGCATTTCAGTGACACAAAAGGCAAGTTTTAATCTTTGATTCGGGAACTTATTATGATAATGCTTCAGTGGAAAGCATTATATTGATGATGAATTGTTTATCTTTATTTAGGACAATGTTTTTATTTTTTTGATTTTTCTTGTTTTTATATATTAATAAAAGAAAATGAAAAATATTTTTGTATTTTTATATTTTTATAAAAATAAGAAGAAAATATTCACAAACGAGAATGATAACTTCACGAGGAAGGGTCTTCAAGGCACAACAAACTTCAACTCGATGATCGTACACACCTCCCCGGCAACGGCGCCAAAAATTGACAAACTTCTGATCTAACCCTTTTTAAATATATATATAAATAAATATATAATACTTATAAATATATAAATATAAGGATAAGAATAAAAAATCTCTCAATGTAGTAAACCGGAAGTATGATTCCCGGGTCGTTATGTCCCAACGAGGCGTGAATTTGAAAATCGAGAATCGGTTTGGGAATTATGCTTGAATAATCAAAGATTTGATTTGGAATCTATTTCTACTAATAAAGTGCAAAAAAATAACTAAAAGAAAGTAAACAAGAAAGACAATTAAAGATACGGGCTAAAAACGTTAACGGGTATTAAAAACGCGTCCTAAAAAAACTAAATTATCAAAATTTAAACCTAAAATACTTTTTTAACTTTTAATTAACCCTAAGTGACTAAAATGTAAGAATAAAGAAAATTAGACTAAAAACGAAAGCGATTTAAGCTTGAAAACACGGAAAACGTGAACGGGATCGAAATCCGCTCATTAAAAAAAACAAATTTTGCAAAATTAACCCTACAGATGTAAATTTATTTTTCCTAGGTCCTAAATGATAAAAGAAAATTTTAAAAAAATATTTATATTTTTTTGATTTTTATTTAATTTTTTATGAATTAAAAACAGTTTTAATGAAATAAAATATTTTATAAAAAATCTAAAAAAATTACAAAAAGTAGCTTGAATAGAGTGCTGAGTTCAGGAAAAATAAAAACTTTGAAAAGGAGCTTATAAATAAGCTGGAAATAAGCCACAAAGGGCTGAAAGCTTAAAAAGGGAAAAGAGTATAAAAGATAAATGAGGTAAACTAGTAATTGAAAAAGACCCTAGGGCAGTTGGACGTGTGTGATTGTTTGGGACGTTTTTGTGTGAAAGGGGAGGTTCAGGGTTCGAATCCTTGGCCTCCCTTTTTGCTCAAATATATATTTTTTTTCTTTTTTTTTAAACTTATAAAGCTTGCAAAAATAAGCAAATTTAAAACAGATTACTTTTTATGAAACTTTAAAAATAAGCTGGAAAAGGGCCAAATAAGTTGACAGTTAACCCTTTTTTACACTAAACCTATTTTAAGCTATCTGGTTTGCTTTTTTAGGGCAAATAAGCAAATGGAAAATAGAAATAAGCCAAAACAGATAAGACAGTACACCTAATAAGCTAGTCCAAATGAAATAAGCATAGGGAGTTAAGCAAAGAAGCAAATAAGCAAAGTGGCTCACACTAGCAGGCAAACAGCTACAAGAGCACTTTTGGGCTTAATTTTAAGTCCTTAAGTGGAACCTTATGGCTTAATGGGTAGTACCCCTAAAGAAATTGGCCTATAAGCTTCCTAAAACAACAAAAAGAAATAAGTTTGAAAGTCAAATAAGCCTTAAAAAAGTCTTAAGAAAAAGGTGGTTTGCACTCAGCACTTGCTGATTTAAGTTTTTAAAAAGACAAAAATTGCTACTTTGAGCTTAAAATTAATAGAGAAAACAGATCCTTATGGAGCTTGGACCTCAAAAGAGATTGAGTTTAGACATCTAAGAACACATTTCAACAATCAAAAAGTATTTTGAATTTCAGCATAAGCATGAAAAAGCCGTTTTTACTACTAAAAGACACTTAACAAAATTTTAATGACAGGTTTGATAAAACACAAGTAAACCTAGAGGACACTATCCTAACGCATTAAGACACTAAAAATGACACAAAAACAAGACTGAAAAGATGGATTTGAAGGACTAATCAAATAAGCAATGTAACAACTGTTTTGGAGCCACAATTTCCAAGACCATTTAGGAAAAACCTTAAAACCAACTTTTAGCACTTAAAATTCTTGCAAACAGATTTAAAATAACTCAATAAAGCTTGTCAAACTTCACCAAATGACCCAAAGGGTTTTTCAAACCCTTTTGACCCATTTTGGCCCTTGTGCCAAACACCCCTCTAAAATTGGAAATCCTACTTATAAGCTTGATTAACAAAGATTTAAAACCAGATTTGTTAAAACATAATGAAAATAATGAAAAATAAGCAATAAGGAGTAAAGACAATACAATAATAAGCACTTAAATAAGCAATAAGAAACAAGCATTATTAAGCTAATAAAGACAGATTTAGGTAAAAACATTAACTAGGAACATATAAGCATTAAACAAGCATCAATAAGCATAAATCAACAATAAAAAGCAGACATAAGCAACAATAAGTAGAGATAAGCATAAATAAGAAAAAACAGTAAGATAGCTTAAAATGTGAAAAAGGAAACTTACAAGTGACCTTTGCTCAAAACAAGGTCCAAATGCTCAATAAGCTTTATTCTACAAGCTCTGGCTTATTTAAATAAGCCAGTAAATACCCATAAGCGCTTCCATTATAAGCTTATCATCCATTAAGCTTAAAATCAAAATTTAGGTGATGAAGCAGTAACTTTCATTGAACTTTTGAAAAACCTTTGAATGAGTTAAAAACAGTTTCTATTAGCTTAAAAGAGCTTATGAGAATGACTTGGGAACATAAAATAACTTGAATGCATAAGCTTAAAAGACAAATTTTGAAAACTTGGAAAACTAAAATTTCATTAACTGTAAAAGGATTACAAGGCTTTGAAATGTAAAGACAGAAATTTAAAGACAAAAAAACTTAAATTAAGACATTAAAAATAAAATTAAAACTACAACTACACTACTCCTCGTTTTTTTTGTTCTCTGTCTTCTTTCCTTTTATATAAGGTGTGAGGTCTTTGCTTTGTGTTTCTTGTGCTTGTTGAGAGAGAGACTTCAAAGCATCATCAAAACCATTCATTTAGCTTGCTGCCCAAGTCCATAGATCTCAACCCTCCATTTTCTTGTCATAACCTTCAACCAATAGGAATAGAGAGGATTGCCAAGGTGGATGTGAGCCCATGTGGGGGTGGGGTTTGTGAGAGTGATGGGTTTGTTTGGGTGTTGGTTTGTCATGGTGTTGCAGAGTGTACGGTGAAAAAGATGGATGAATAGGGTTAAGAGTTTGGCGGGAAATGGAGTTTAACTGGATTAGTTTTTGGTGCAGGGTAAGTGTTTGGGGATTTGACATATTTAGTCCCTCAAGGTGTATGGTGGAGTTACATGGTTGGTCCTTGTGGTGTAGAAGTTATAATGGAGTTGGCAATATCAGTCCCTGAGGTTATATATTTCATTTGCACCCATAGTCCTTTGAGGACTAACGAAGTAATGAAAATAACAGTTGTTTTGCTGTTTTGGGCTTTTATCTCTTCATTTAAAATACTAATGGGCTGACCCGGCCCATTAGATGGGTTCGGGTGGGCCCATTAAGTATTCTTCGGTTACGGCTTCGGATTTGACCATTGACATTTTGGTCTTTGACTTCGATTTTGACTTTGTATTATTCACTCTCTTCCATTCCATGCTCGGTTTTGTCGTTTTTTGGCTTTGTTTTTCGTCCTTTTGTTGGATATCCGTTACCTGCAAAGTACAAACACAAAAACAAGCATATATATATGGCATTTTATGTGTGTTTTTAGTCGTTTAAGTCTATTTTTAATGGAAAATGGTCGTGTAATTAAGCACATACCAGGCTCACACGTGGACACGTCAGCGAGAACGAGATGGAACATAAATAGGAAGAAAGATCTGAAGAGTTTGATGATCATGAGCGGCAAGTTTGCAATATAAGAAGATTCGATATGATCAAGTATTCATTCAAAAATGACGAAGAGTATGTGGCTATAAAAGAAAATGAATACGATGATTTGATGAAAACAAGCAAGGAAACAATCCATGCATATCAAGAAATCTTTCGCATGATGGACAAAGGATGGATGGTGACACGCACCGAGTGAAGGAAGATGAAGAAAAAGTCTAACTTAAAGACTAGCTGAAAGAAAAGTGCTTCCAGGGAGACAACCTGGATTGTTATTTATTTTTATCGAGTCTATCTTCCCAGAACTCAATACGGCGTATCTGCTCCATACCATACGGCGTATTGAATGTCTAGACGTTATCTGTCCTTTATTTTTATGCAATTTAAACATTATTGTCAGTTCTGTCAATACGGCGTATTCATGCACATGATACGGCGTATTCAACAGACTGACCCATATTTAGATACTTTTTACAGGTTTTTCAATACGGCGTATTCCAGTTTATGGATACAGGGTATTGGTCTATTGTATAGTTTATTTAACTTATTTAAATAACCGTAGATACCCGAGATAGGATTTTGCATGTTTTTCCTATATTTTTCATAGGACCTCATTGCAAAGAAATCAACGAAGTTGGTGAAGTGTCAATCATCTGGAATCCTATGTGTGATTGTTAGTCATGCTGGAATACATACGCATTTATAACACACATCCTTGCTCACAAACTCAACTTAGAGAATCTACCGAGCAAAATATCAGGGGAGTTTCTCATTCTAATTATTTTAAATTCCTGTTTTTATTATTTTATCTATACAATGAGGACGTTGTATATTCAAGTGGGGGGATGGGAATTAGAATGTATACTTGTCCTATTTTTCACATTAAAATGCTTAAATTATGCTCAAATTTAAAAAAAATTCACGCATGCTTTTGTGAAATTACTAGTTACATAACCTGCACACATAACCCTTATAAGATATTGTGAGGATTTAACCGTATCCGTTTCCAAATGTTTACCCAAATTCCACAAAAATATGAGTGTACCGGTGATGTTGTAGACTTTAGAACTTGGCTTGATATATCTATTCGAGACCACAATAATGAGTACTATGGATTAGATATAGAATCTGTGTTAAATTGTAAATATCTAGGATTACAACCAAAAACAATTTATATGATTTTCTTTATTAACTAACTAACATTGGTAGTTTATCCTTAGCTTTGATGTGATCCATGTGTGGATTTTATTATATTGATAGTTTTATAAGTTTAAAATTTATATTTTGGCCTAATTAACCAAAAACAACACTTTAACGGGCAGTGTACCCGATCGGTGGTAGATTTGTGGTGAGTAGGGTGTCGAACACTTGAATCAAGGTTAAATCTCTCAATTTATTTATATCTTGGTTTATCTAATCTAAGTCAAACCTATACTAATGTCACACCCCGCCAAGGCGTAAACGCGAGGCGTAACGAGAATGGATATCATCACAATACATGTGTCCTATATACAGAATACTAAAATGAAAACTAAAGAAAAGCAAGACACAAAGTGGCCATAACAATACCGAAAAACCTAATGGTGTCTTTATAATGAAAAGAGGTCACGTCAATAAATGACAATGCAAATATAATCCAAACAATTCATGCAAACGCGTTTATTCAAACAGAAAGCATAAATAAACTCCAAGCATCCTACGGTCTCTTCTAGCCACTTCGCTCTATCTTAGCACCATTAAGCTTACCTGAAAATGATGCTTAAAACGTCAACATAAAGTTGAGTGAGAATCATAGGTTTACGACATACAACAAAATCCAAAATAAACTTTCAATTAGTTGCTGCAATTACCAAAACAATTCATGACAACAAGTAACAACAACGGGATGGAACGTGCCCACGATCTACAATCATATCAAAACAATGCGGTAGGCGTACCTCACCGCTCCACTAATAGTCATAGAAAGGAATACAAATCCCAATTCGAGACTCTTGGCACCGAAGTCACAATATCACAAGGAGTTGATCACCTCCAAGGATCTTACCCACAAAGTAGGCGAAGTCACATCTCATAACACTGGGTAGGAATGTTACACCCGCTCCAAATCTCACAACATAACAACATCAACAAGATAAGACAAGACAAGCAAAACAAAATAAAACAAGACAAGACAGATAAGACAAGCATCATTCTCACCCTAAAATATCATGAGAAAAAGGGGCTATGACTAGCACAAACGACTAGCACAAATCTAAACAACAAAATAACTCGTGTTACATGCTACTAAGCCAAAAGCTTAATGCACATGTAACAATCATATGATGGATGTCTAAGGTGTTCTATTAACCCCATGGGTCACCCCGACACCATACCTAACTTTAACCACTTCATTAACAAGTTTCACTAGTTAGTCATAATTTGTTCAAAACTGCAGAATTTTAACGTGATTTAACGTACTCAAAAACTCTACTTACTGACCTCCATAATTCATACCAAAAATCATATATGTTCATATATGAGTATATTAACTACCTCATGATTTCCAAGAGCCATTTACATGCACAAGTACTCATAAGAAAATCAAACTCAAAACAGTCATAATTCAGATCTGATTGCACACTAAAAAGTTTGGTCATAAAAATCATACTTAGACTCCAAATAAGAAGCTCTACTTTGGGAGATTTATAATAGACACATAAAACTAAACTACTGTAGAAGGGCTAAGCTAAATTCTAATTTTAAGTAGGGGTTTTATACCTCGTAATCTGACCTAAATCTGACCCGTATTTACTGGTTTAACAACTTTTATGGCAACCAACGTTTGAATGACTTCCCGACCTTTAAAACCTTCGAGGCCTGATGTTCTGGAAACTAGACTCTCTGAGCTACATCATAGACATTGAAAACTAGACAAAATCTGTTACCATCATTGAGATATCAGCCAAACAACACAGCCCTAAATTCTGCCCCAATCTAAATCAAGTTCTAACGCGATCTAAACCCTAACGATTACACCAACTCGCATCTAATTGATTACTAAGAACCCTAATTAGATTATAAACTTTAATTTAAAGAATATTACGAAACCCTAGATCCACCATAACTCTTGTTACATGAATTAAATCAGTAATTAAACTAATTAAGAAAACTAAACATACCTTAAAGCTTGTTTTCAACACAAAATCAAAACCTTAATTTTTCTTCTTCTTTTCGTGAGGTATTCGGCCGACTAATGCAAGCGGAGGGGAGGAAAATTTTATTCTTAGGGTATTATGGGTTAGTATATATAGGATACAAAATTCCCTAATTAGAGTCCTAGTTAAATTGGGCTTTGATTTTCTTTTTTTTTCTTTTTTACCAAAACCGGCCGAATATATGTATGCATATATATTTTTTATTTTATTTATTTATTTATTTATTACATAGTTACTAACATTACTTTAAGTTTTTATAAAAACCTAAGCTTATTTGAGTAAACCTTTTTGCGTAAACGCAATTTACTAGGCTTTTAAAATAAATAACTTTTTATTTTTATTAAACCTAACTTTTCAAAAATAGAAATTTCATTTCTTTCTTATTCTAACCACTAAAGCCTATTCATACCTAATTTTACTAACACATAAATACGTATACGTAATAATACTTACACAATTAACGCAAAAGTCGTTTCCTTGCCACCAAAAGTGAACGAAAGGAACTTAACCAAATCCATCACCAATCCAATCCCAATGAGACGATCACGCTCAATGGATTGATTTCCAACTCTCACACAATCCACATAACGCATATAAACACATAAACCATACATTACAACAGATTCATAAGTCAACACTAACGGTTTGACTAACCTGCTCAAGTCATGGTTGTCACAAAGACACACTCCCAAGTTGTTCTAACCTATTTTACAAACATCTAGTTGTATTTTAATGGCCAACACACACTCCGTCCTGCTACATTATGTAAGAACTGATACAAAATTAAAAATCGAGAAAAACTCACCTAAAAAACATGCAAGCCGTTTCACAATAGCCAAGTAAGAAAGATTAATTGCATTCTGTAAACATGTAAACCAAATCCACTTCGAT
>BQNB010118750.1:0-20934 GCA_026074375.1 Tanacetum coccineum
TGATCATTGTTGTTTTTTCTAAATTATATATATATTTATATATTTTATTATATATTATATATATTATAGTTTAAAGAACTAAAAATCAGTTGCCCCAACGGGTACCTTTGCCAAACACCCGCATAGTGTTTCAAATGAAGTGCGTTTGGTTACCAGAAAGTATAGGCACACCAACGGGGAAGCTCAGTCGTAAATAGATCTATTCACAACATTCGAGCTGACTTCGAAAAGTAATTAACGGTTCATGATAGTGGGGTCTTAATGGCAAAAGTAAGGACTTAGGCAATAATATATCAAGATAGCATACAGTTGGAAAAATACTCGTATTCATGGTTAATAGCATGTATACCCCTCGCAGGTTTATGAAAACATTAGAAGATCTAAAATGCGAAGCTATGAACTCACCTTAATAGGGGAAATCTGATTGACGGCAAAAGTATATAAAGTGAAAGTACCGACTTCGTCACGCAACCTGGGGTAATATGTCAAGTCTTAGTGTGATGGTTTATGTTTCAAAACTTTATAAAGTTTAACGTATTACTTTGATTTATTAATTTATGGCAATATTGTATCACTGTTCGGGCCATCATAATTCAGAGGTCATGTAGTAAACATTTGAGGAGCCAGGACACATTAAATCGTAAATCCAGCAAACTCGTCAAAACATATACCCAAATGAAACTCCTTATATGAAGCTCCCTAGTAACGTGATACGATAAGATTTTAAGTTTCTTAAAAAGTTAGTCGATGATAAATTACGTTAAATATATAACGTAATTGTTTTATAATGCGCCGATCGATTATTAATAACGATTAATGTGTCGGTTTTAATAAAATCGGGTTTTATAATATTAATATATATTTTTATAATTTATATAAAAATATTATATTTTATATTTTCAAGTTTGCAAAAATGGCAATATATACCCTGGTTTGTAAACTTTTACAAGTTTAGTCCTTTATATATAAAGTATATATAATTTAAACATTTAAATTTAGAACTTGGCAAGATAGGTCCTTATAGTTATAACTTTAGAATAATGACATTTTTAACCCCTTTAGTTATAAATTTCAAAAAGTTATGATATATACACCTAGCATGGAATACTTTTGCAAAACAAGTCCAAAAAGCCATGCAAGCTTATTTTAGGATTCCAAATGATATTTTCAGGTTATAGCTTATTAGAATAAGCTAAAATAAGATGTTTTAACATAACAAAAGTTTAGATAACGGATTCCTTAGCTAGAAAATCAAAACGGGTCGTTTTTAGGGTTTTAATAAAAAAACACATGGGTTTGAGGATTCAAGGTTTCAAACAAGAGTTTATATATGATCTTAAGAGTATTATGAACATTCTAATATAGATTATAAGCTTGTTAAACAAGATTTTGAGATTACTTGAGCTAAAATGGGTCGAAATGGGGTTTTCAGGTTCGTACGCCTAGTAACGACTTCAAGGGCTCCTTTTTCTTGATTCTTGGCTTCTATTATGAGCGTAGGGACTTCACTTGATCCTTCTTGGTCTGATTTAAGACTCCATTGTTGTATATGATGAAATTTGAGGTGTGTTTGAAAGAGGGTGTATGTTTCGGCATATATAGTGCTTGGAAAGCCTTAGTGCCCAAGTTTATGTGTTTGATTAGTGTTAAGGCTACTTTAGGTGATTCATGGAAGCTAGTATGATGAGTCTTGAGAGCTAGGAGTGTAGATTTAAAAGGTGGAAGGTTGTGGGTGTGACAACCATGACTTGAGCAGGTTAGTCAAACCGTTAGTGTTGACTTAAATGCCTGTTGCAATGTTCGGTTTATGTGATTTTATATGGTTTTGTGCTTTTATGTGGGTTATTGGAAACCAATCTATTGAGTGTGATCATCTCAATGAGATTTGAATGATGAAAAAATTTGTTGAGTTCATTTCGTTCATTTTTAATGACAAGGAAATGATTATTGAAAATTGAGCGTTTGCGAGTTAATTGTGTAAGTACAAATACGTATATGTATTTTGTTAGTAATTTAAGATAGGTTTTGACCGTAGAAGTGTAGTTGAGAAAATGTAAAATTTCTATTTTTAGAAAGTTAGGTTGGAAATGAAAAGTTATTTTTAGAAAGGTAGTAAACTGTGTTTACGCAAAAAGGTATAGTCAAATTTATTAAGGTTTTTATAAAAATTTAAGGAAATACAAATAAATATGTAATTAATAATTAAATAAAAAAAAGAAATAAAGGCTAATCGGCCGGTTTTGATAAAGAAGAAGAAAAAAAGAAATCCTAGTTAAAATCTAAAACCTAATTAGACTTAAACTAAAATACATCTAGGGGGTTTATAAATACAAGATTAAAATTCCTAAACTCCCATATGTGGGTAATCGGCGGAAACCAAGAAGAGGAGAAGAGAAGAAATTTTTAGGGTTTTACTTTTAAGGTATGATTCGATCGTAGTTAATTCTAGTTTTAATTTTTTTTCAATTCTAGTAATCCAACATGATGGATTAGGGTTATAAATTAGGGTTCTTAGGTTTCTAGAAGTTTATGATGTATAGGTCATGTTTAATCATTAGTTTAATTGTTTACATGATCGGGATCGTCAGTTAGGGTTTAATCTTTGAGGATAGTCGTTTTAATTCACTACAGAAATTTAGTCAAACTTGTAGAGGTCATAACTCGGCCATAAAAGATCAAATAAATAATTTACAACATACTGGAGATAACCTCAGAGAGTCTACTTTCCATAAAAGTCGGCCTCATGAGTTTTTATGGTCGGGAACTGGGTCAAGTGGTTATTACAAAATCAGTGTCTAAAATAGTGACGAATTTCGGTTTTGGTTTTTATTTTTATAAAAATATTTAGACATTGAGTTAGAGGCTCTAAGTCACGTGGAAGTTAGTTCATATATTGTGTGTATTCCCTGAATTTTTACTAAGGTCATAGTGAGGTCTAAGTTGGTTAACCAATGTCATACTTTTAGAAGGTCAGATTCTGGACGAATTTTGGATACATTGGATTAAGGAATTTCTAAAGGGTATTTGAAAAAGGGTAATGGATTTAGGAGAGCTATGAGAGGTTCATAAGACATATATGTAGGATGATGAATTTTTATTTGAATTATGGGAGTGTTTAAATGGTGCGTTTAGGACGCGTAAGTGAGTATAAAATTCTGCTTAAAACCAGAAAATTTAAAGAGTAGCATTTAAGTATAAATGGCATATGTAAGAGTGGGTAAAGGTTTTAAATAAGAATAGGACTATGGTAGATAGCTTAGATATCCATCATAGTTGAGGTTACATTATATTGGGTTGAATGCCTAATTGATGATAGCTTATAATGTGTTTAATTGTTTTGATTGTTCGTGAAGTTTTGTGAAGTTTTGTTGGATCCTTTTGGAAGCTAAGCATCAGGTGAGTTTCATAGTCCCTCTTTTTAATATTCGGACCTTGAGTCTATTGCAAGTAGCAAGCCTGTGTGGGAGAAGACAACTAAAGACCGTGCGTCTCATCACTGCCCATTTTGTCTTAAGTGATTGATGTATTTTAGTTTGATTTCGTTCTTTCGAAGTTTGGAGCTATGTAGGAATGTATTTTCGATGTTCGAATTTTGAGTATTAATAAAAGTGATTAATTGGTTTATTGACTGTGTTATTTGTTGGTTTCGTATTGTTAAGATGCTATGTGGTGTGTTTAGTTCATGAAGTGTCGTCATAGGAGGGAGTACAACTGTGAAAGGGGGCATCTATAATTATGGTGGCCAACATAATTATACATGCGCCACAACACAGGTGGACTTGCAAGTATGATTACATGGAATGTTGTTGATGTGTAGTATGTATGCATATGGTTATTGATAGTATGATGAGATCATGATCCGTATTATATCGTCTAATGAATATAATTTTTATATCTTATAGAAAATGGCTCCAAACCGACGAAGTGGTCCTAGCAGTAGCAACGACAACGAGAACCCCGACATTGCTGCTATTATCGCGCAACAACTACAAACCATTCTTCCTGGGATCGTCACTCAAGTGACTAACAATGTGAACAATGCTAATAACAGTAATGGAGGAAATGGTGGTGGTGGGAACAATGGATGCACTTTCAAGGCATTCCAATCTTGTAATCCTAAGGAATATGATGGGAAAGGAGGTGCAATAGCGCTTACTCATTAGATCGAGAAAATAGAAAATATGATAGATAATAGTGGTTGTGCTGAGAATCAAAAGGTAAGGTATGCGGCTAGTTCATTGGTGAACAAAGCTTTGACTTGGTGGAACACTCAAGTCCAAGCAAGAGGACGTGTGGCTGCAATGGCCATGTCATGGAACGATTTTAAGGCATTGATGGTTGAAGAGTTCTGTCCAAGTAATGAAATGGAGAAATTGGAGAACGAGTTTTGGAATCACAAGATGGTGGGGGCTAATCATGCTGCCTATACAGATAGATTCCATGAGTTTGCCAAGTTGGTCCCACACCTAGTTACTCCGGAGTCATTTCGTATTAAGAGGTACATAGCTGGACTGGCTCCTGAGATTAGAGGAATGCTTCGAGCAACCCAACTAACTACCATTCAGAATGCAATATTAAGGGCGGGAATACTAACTGATAAGGCAGTCAGCTGCGGCACTTTGACTAAGGGTAGTGATAAGAGAAAGGGAGTGGAAGAGTCTAGTAAGACTGGAAGATCATGGAAAGACAACAAGAAGGCAAAGACGGGAACTGTGTACTAGAAATGAAACTGCAAGATCAAGTGCTAAGTGTGGCAAGTGTTATACTTTTCATCCAGAAAATAGACCTTTCAATGTGTGCTTTAATTGTCAGAAACCGAGTCATTTTACCAGGGATTGTCGGGCACTGGTTAGGCAAGTAGCTCCGATGAATGCTGTGAGAATGAGTAACAATTCGAGAGTGTGCTATGAGTGTGGTAGCCCAGATCATTTCCGCAACACTTGTCCCAAGTTGAATCGAGCACCTAGGCAAGTTGGAAATCAATTGGCTTTGGAGGGTAGCAGAAATAACAGAAACAATGGAAACCAAGTTAGAAGAAGAGCTTACAACGTGAATGTGAATGCAATGGAGGCGGTCCAGGATCCTAACGTTGTAACGGGTACGTTCTCTCTGAATGATCACTTTGTTACCGTATTATTTGATTCTGGAGCCGATTTTAGTTTCATATCTACTGAATTTGCGCCCCTACTTAATGTGAAACCTAGTACTGTAAATCCTGGTTATGTGATAGAAGTAGCTGATGGTAAGAAAGTAAAAGTAGATAGAGTTATCCGTGACTGCAAACTAGAGCTAGGAAGTTCTTTATTTAGCATAAACTTAATACCTTTAGGTCATGGAAGTTTCGATGTGATTGTGGGAATGGACTGGTTGTCCCAACATAAGGATGTAATCGTATGTCATGAGAAAGTAGTAGAAATACCAGTGGAGGATGGTAAGATCCTTAGGGTACATGGAGAACGGGCGGTAGGAATCACCAAAGCGTTAAAGAGTGCAAAGGAGGATGAACCAAAGTTGAGCGACATATCTGTGGTACGTGAGTTTGTGGATGTGTTTCTAAAAGACTTGCCAGGATTGCCTCCGCAACGACAAGTGGAGTTTCACATAGATCTAATTCCTGGAGCGACGCCAATTGCGAAGTCTCCATATCGTTTAGCGCCTTCAGAGATGCAAGAATTGTCTGGACAGCTGCAAGACAAGGGTTTCATACAACCTAGTCATTCTCCATGAGGAGCGCCAGTGTTATTTGTTAAGAAGAAAGATGGTTCGCTTCATATGTGTATCGATTATAGAGAGCTCAACAAGTTGACGATTAAGAATCGATATCCTCTTCCAAGGATTGATGATTTGTTTGACCAACTACAAGGATCGCGATTTTTCTCCAAGATAGACCTTTGGTTAGGTTATCATCAACTACGCGTGCATGAAGACGACATACCTAAGATGGCATTTCGAACACGATACGGACATTTTGAGTTTATGGTTATGCCTTTTGGGCTAACCAATGCACCTGTAGTTTTTATTGATCTGATGAACAGGGTTTATAAACCGTACTTAGATAAGTTCGTTATTGTATTCATCGATGACATCTTAATCTACTCAAAGACGAAGGAAGACCATGAAGTTTATTTGGATTTGGTGTTAGAATTGTTAAGGAAGGAGAAGCTGTATGCCAAGTTCTCCAAGTGTGAATTTTGGTTGCAAGAGGTGCACTTTCTTGGTCATGTTGTTAACCAGAATAGTATACATGTAGACCCAAGCAAAATAGAAGCGGTAAAGAATTGGAAGACCCCTACGACGCCTTCCGAGATTCGATCATTTTTGGGATTAGCCGGTTATTATCGATGGTTTATTGTAAATTTTTCCAAAATTGCTAACCTCTTACCTCGTTAACTCAGAAGAATCAGAAGTATGTGTGGGGTGTGGAGCAAGAAGAAGCTTTCCAAACTTTAAAGAATAACTTGTGTGATGCACCAATATTGACGCTACCTGATAGAGTTGAAGATTTCATGGTTTATTGTGATGTATCAAACCAAGGGTTAGGTTGTGTACTCATGCAAAGAGGCAAAGTGATTGCTTATGCATCAAGGCAACTAAAAACCCATGAGAAGAATTATATGAAGCATTATTTGGAATTGAGAGCTGTTGTGTTTGCTCTTAAGACTTGGAGGCATTATTTGTATGGTACTAAGAGTGTTATCTATATGGATCACAAAATCCTTCAACATATTTTTGATCAGAAAGAGCTGAATATGCGACAGAGGAGATGGATTGAGTTATTTAGTGATTATGAGTGCGAGATTCATTATCATCCTAGTAAGGTGAACGTTGTGGCTGATGCATTAAGTAGGAAGGAGCGGCTAAAACCTAGACGTGTAAGGGCTATGGCAGTGACTATCTAGATTGGAATGAGAGAAAAGATACAAGCAGCCCAGAGTGAGGCGCTTAAGCAAGAGAATATACTTATGGAAAATCTGCATGGGTTAGAACAACAGATGGAAAAGAAAGAGGGCGAGAGTTTGTATTTTATGGAACGTATATGGGTTCCATTAGCAGGAGGTATGAGAACAGTAGTTATAGACGAAGCTCATAAGTCTAAGTACTCTGTGCATCCAGGAGCTGATAAGATGTACTATGATCTTCGAGACATGTATTGGTGGCCGGGAATGAAGAGAGATATTGCTACTTATGTTAGGAAGTGTTTGACATGTTCAAAGGTAAAGGCTGAGCACCAAAGGCCTTCGGGCTTACTGCAACAACCTAAGATACCTGAATGGAAGTGGGATAAGATCACTATGGATTTTATCACTAAGTTACCTAGGTCAAAAAGTGGGCATGACACGATTTGGGTTATAGTCGATAGACTGACTAAGTCAGCTCATTTCCTAGCTTTAAGAGAAGACTATAGTACTGAGAAATTGGCAAAGATCTATGTCAATGAAATAGTCGCGAGACATGGAGTTCCTGTGTTGATTATTTCAGATAGAGATGGATAATTTACGTCGCGTTGCTGGCAGACTATGCAAAAAGCATTAGGGACGAGGTTGGATATGAGTACGGCTTATCATCCCCAAACGGATAGACAACGTGAGTGTATGATTCAGACCCTAGAAGATATGTTGAGGTCGTATGTAATTGATTTTGGTGGTAGCTGGGATGTTCATCTACCATTGGCTGAGTTTTCTTACAATAATAGCTATCATTCAAGTATAAGATGTGCTCCGTTTGAAGCCTTGTACAGAAGGAAGTGTAGGTCGCCTATTTTATGGGCTGAGATTGGAGAAAGTAGTTTGATTGGACCTGAATTGATTCAAGAAATGACTAATAAAGTTGTGTTGATAAAGGAGAAGCTCAAGGCAACGAGAGATCATCAAAAGAGCTATGCTGACAATAGACGCAAACCATTAGAATTTGAAGTAGGAGATCGAGTGATGTTGAAAGTATCACCATGGAAAGGTGTAATTCATTTTGGGAAAAAGGGAAAGTTAGCACCGAGATATGTAGGACCCTTTGAGATTCTTTATAGGATCGGTCCTGTAGCTTATCGATTGAGATTGCTTGAGGAATTAAGTGGAATACATGATACGTTTCATGTGTCAAACCTAAAGAAATATTTGGCGGATGCTAGTTTGCATGTGCCATTAGACGAGATAAAGGTTGACAAAACTCTTCGTTTTGTCGAGGAACCTGTAGAGATTTTGGATCGTGAAGTTAAGAGTTTAAAGCGTAGTAAGATAGCGTTAGTAAAGGTTCGTTGGAATTCTAAGCGTGGTCCTGAGTTTACTTGGGAACGTGAGGATTATATGAAGTCTAAGTATCCTCTGTTGTTTGTCATTCGAGTTGATGAATCGGCTAGTTAAATCTTGGGATGAGATTTCCTAAACGAGGGGATACTGTGACAACCATGACTTGAGCAGGTTAGTCAAACTGTTAGTGTTGACTTAAATGTCTATTGCAATGTTTGGTTTATGTAATTTTATGTGATTTTATGTGGTTTTGTGTGTTTATGTGGGTTATTGGAAACCAATCTATTGAGTGTGATCATCTCAATGAGATTTGAATGATGGAAAAATTTGTTGAGTTCATTTCGTTCATTTTTAATGGCAAGGAAATGATTATTGAAAAATGAAAGCGTTTTGCGAGTAATTTTTGTAGAGAACAAATACTATTAGTGTATTTTGTTAGTAATTTAAGATAAGTTTTGACCGTAGAAGTGTAGTTGAGAAAATGTAAAATTTCTATTTTTAGAAAGTTAGGTTGGAAATGAAAAGTTATTTTTAGAAAGGTAGTAAACTGCGTTTACGCAAAAAGGTATAGTCAAATTTATTAAGGTTTTTATAAAAATTTAAGGAAATACAAATAAATATGTTATTAATAATTAAATATAAAAAAAAGAAATAAAGGCCAATCGGCCGGTTTTGATAAAGAAGAAAAAAAAGGAAATCCTAGTTATAATCTAAAACCTAATTAGACTTAAACTAAAACACATCTAGGGGGTTTATAAATACAAGATTAAAATCCCTAAACTCCCATATGTGGGTAATCGGCCGAAACCAAGAAGAGGAGAAGAGAAGAAATTTTTATGGTTTGCTTGTTAAGTATGATTACGTATCTTAGTTAATTCAGTTTTTTTCAATTCTAGTAAAAACCAACATGATGGATTAGTTTAAATTAGGATTAAAAATTAGGGGTTCTTAAGGTTTCTGGATAGTTATGATGTATAAGGTCATTTTGATCATGTGGGTTTAAGATTGTTTACACGAATTGATCGGGGATCGTCAGGTTAGGGTTTAATCTTTGAGATAAGTCGATTTATCACTGCGAAGAGATTAAGTCAACTTGTAGAGGTCAGACTCGGCCATAGAAAAGATCAATAAATAGATTTAAATATACTGGAGATAACCTCAGAGAGTCTACTTTCCATAAAAGTCGGCCTCATTAGTTTTTATGGCCGGGAAGTGGGTCAAGTGGTCATTACAAAATCAATGTGTAAAACAGTAACGAATTTCGGTTTTGGTTTTTATTTTTCTAAAAATATTTAGACATTGAGTTAGAGGCTCTAAGTCATGTGGAAGTTATTTCATATATTGTGTGTATTCCTAAGTAGGTTATGAAGTTTAAGTGGGTTATCTAACGTCATACTTTTAGGGGGTCAGATTCTGGCCGAATTCTGGACACTTTGGATTAATGAATTTCTAAAGGGTATTTGTAAAAGGGTAATGACTTTGGGAGAGCTAGGAGAGGTTCATAAGACATATATGTAGCATGGTGAATTTTGGTTTGAATTGTGGAAGTGTTTAAGTGGTACGTTTAGGACGCGTAAGTGAGTATAAAATTCTGCTCTAATCCAGAAAATTTAAAGTGTAGTATTGAAGTGTAAATGGTGTATATAAGAGTTGGAAAAGGTTTAAAACAAGTATAGAACTATGGTAGATAGCTTAGATATCCATCATAGTTGAGGTTACATCATATTGGGTTGAATGCCTAATTGATGGTAGCTTATTGTGTGCTTAATTGTTTAGATTATCCGTGAAGTGTTTGTGAAGCTTTTGTTGGATTCTTTTGGGAAGCTAAGCATCAGGTGAGTTTCATAGTCCCTCTTTTTAATGTTTTTAAATTGGGATGGAAATGATGCTAAGTGTTTTGGAAATGTTTTGAATTGCTGTGATTATGTGTTTTGATTTCGTGTGGACATTATGTGATTGCATATGGCTTGTTGTTGCATGATATTGTGTTGTGTTGAGGATCATTAATGGTGGGACTGATCATCTCACAGATTGTTAATTTGAGAATGATCAACTCAGTGAATTGGTATGGGTCCATGCCTAAATATAAGCTTCAGCTGGTAGACTTTTAGGTGCGTAAGTGACATATTAGATCGGGGGTAACGTTCCTACCCATGTGGTTATGAGATTTGGATCGGGGGTAACGTTTCTACCCAATGGTTGATATTTGTTGGATCGAGGGACACGTTCCGTTCCCATGTTTGTGATTGGTTGCATAATTATCCTATATTGTTTTGTTAATCACACTAATTGGTTTGGAAGGTTTATAATGTGTGTCTTAAACCTATGACTCTCACCAACCGTTGTGTTGACGTTTTAAGCATCATTTTCAGGTGAGCATACGAGGGATAAGATAAAGATAAGTGGCTAGAAAGAGACCATAGGATGTCTTGGAGTTTATGGCTTTATTGTCTTGAATTTTGCATTGTTTGAATTTGGATAATTGTTGCATGTCTTTCTATTGGCGAGAACTTTCGTTTCATCAATAAAGACGTCTTTTGGATTTTGGTTAGGTTTTGGGTATTGTTATGACACTTTGTGTCTTTGCTTTACTTTAGCTTTCATTTTAGTATTCTCTATATAGACACCGTGTGTTGTGATGATATCCCTTCTTGTTTACGCCTCGCGTTTCCGCCTTGGCGGGGTGTGACAGTGAGGGTCTTGGAGGGTCACGGCTAACCACAAGTGACAAGGAGGTGACAAAGCAAGACTTGGTGCTTAAGGGTGGTAATAGAGGTGCTTGTAAGCTGCCTGGGGTGGTAGTAGGTTAGTCATAGAGGTTCTTGAGGTGTTAGGGTGCTAGCTTAGGAGTAGAAATGGGTAAAAAGAAAGAAAAAGGGGTGACGGGTTGGTTTGATTTCGGGTTAAGGTTTTACGGTTTTAATTCGTGTTATGCTTATGGTTTAAGATATTTTAGGGTTTAGGATTAGTGTTAGGATTAAGGTTTAGGGTTTAAGATTATGGTTTAGGGCTTAGTTTTAAGGTTTAGGGTTTAGAAGTCATGAATTAAGTGCTTGTACCTTGTGCTAAAGTGGTGGTAAAGTTTAAACATGGTTTAGGAGCTTAAATGACCTAATTAGGTTTTTAGGTATGTTTAGCTTGTACATTGTGCTTTAGAAAGTTGTAACTTGATTTTGGAGGGAAAAGATATTCAAATGTTGTGTATTGATACTTGTACACATGCTTTAAATACTTGAAAATTTATTTTATATGTATACATTACATATAATTAGGGTTTTAATGTAAACGCTAACGTTTAATGCTTGTTTTAAAATAACATTTTGAAAAGTACGTTAAATAGATAATGTACTTGGTAAAAATGATATTAAGATATAGACTTGACATATTAGGATGTTTATATGATATAAACATAGATAGAGATGGCCGGTATGCGTTTAATTACACATACCTTTCATCCTTAAAATCGGACTTAAATGACCAAAAACGCACCAAAAATACATTGTATATTTATGTTTTCATTTATATTGTGCAAGAAACGGATATACGAGAGAAAAGGACAAAAAATCAAGCAAAAACGACAAAACCGAGCACGGAATGGAAAAGTGTGAAAAGACAAAGTCAAAGTCAAGTCAACCACGCAAAGTCAACTGTCAAGACCGAAGCCGAAAATGAAGAAATATTAAATGGGCCCACCCGTACCCATCTAATGGGCCGGGTCAGCCCATTTAAATATTATAAGGAAGGCTTATTTGTTACTTAAGCCCAAAGATTTAAAGGCCCAAGTCCCTTTTATGATACATACGGCCCAAACACCATTAAAAAGCCCAATCCCCCAAACTGCCCGTTAACCATCAACCCTTGTAAACTAACCCTCGTTAGTCCTCATTGGACTAACTTTGCAAAGCCACATATAACTATGAAGGGGTAAACCTGCCAAATCACTAAACCTACCATCACCACAAGAACTATTTATGCAATTAACAAATATAACATAGGGGAGCTTAGTCTGCCAATTTCCTAAAGTTCTCCCCTTCACCCCTGTCCAAAAACAAACAGAGATATACAACCTGTTTACCCGCCAAAAGGGTTTTGGCACTATTCATCGTCTCTTTTGTCCCATTAACCTGCAAACCAACAAAACCCATAACTCTCCACCCTTCCCCACCTCAATGCCACCTTGGCAATCCCTCTAATTCTCATTGGGTAAATGATCAAAGACTGTGATGATTTTGAGTGGGCACCAAGCTTAATCATGGGCTAAGATTGGACAGGACTTTCTCCTCACAATGAAAACACAAGAAACACAGATGTGAAGACATCAAGTTCTTAAGTTTTAGTATAAATAGGGCTAGATAGTTCACGTTTTGGGTGTCGAATTTTGGTATCAAGGAAAAAGCTTGTAACAAAGTTTGTCCACCTTTTTAATATATTGCATTTTAAGTTAACTGTCATTTTTATTTTAGTTTTTAAATACTTATCATTTAATTTTATGCAATTTAAAGTTTTCTTGTTATTTAAGCTTTCTTGTCACTTAACTACGATTTTTAAAGCTAATGTTTAAGCTTTTGAGACATCAAAAGCTTTTGTAAAAGTTTGTTTCATTTCTGTCAAAAAAAAAATATCTAAAAAAAGGGGGAAAACTGTCCAAGAAAAAAAGAAGCTTGGAGCAAGGAAGCATTTGGTTTAGAGCTTATGGAAACATTAGGTTCGTATTTAAGCTATTGAGAGCTTGTTTCATAAGCCTTAACTTGGACCTTTTGTAAGTTCTATTTTTCCATTTTTTTTTACATTTTTGCTTATTGTTACTGTAGCAATGCTTATTTATGTCATTTATTGCTTATTATCATTGTTTATGCTTATGTATGTTTGTTGTTTGCTCATTAAGTGCTTTGTTTGAGTTTTGGTCCAACTCTGTCTTATTTGCCCTTAAAACTGCTTATTGTTATTTGGCTTATTTGAGTGCTTATTATTGACTTTGTTGTGCTTATTTTAGTTTATCTTTGCATGCTTGCAATCTATTTTTAAACTCCTGTGCTTAAATCATTTTTTCATAGTTTGAAATTTAAGTTTTTATCTTAAAGGGGTGTTTGGCATTAGGCCGTTTTAGGATTTAAATAAGCTCAAATAAGCTCAAACTTAGAGGTTAGGTTAGTTTTAGCCTATTATAGCTTAATATGCTCTTACTTGCTTATTTCATAGCTTATTTCACAGCTTATTTCTAGGGCTGCAACTTTTTTTTTCTCTTTTTACCAAGCTTTTCTAAATTTTGCTTAAACTGTTACAGTCGTTTTCAAGTAGTTTTTTTTCTAGGTCCAAATTAGCTTCAAAATGATTTTAATAAGCTGTTATAAGTAGTATCCTAGGTCTAGATTTATGTTTATCAAAGCTTTTAAGCACTAGGTTCCATTTAGTGGCTCAAAATTAAGCTTAAAGTCAGCCACTTTGGCCTGCACTAACTCAGCATAGCGGAGTCAGTCAAGTAAGCTTATTGAGCAATAAGCTCATTAGTTCTGGCTTAATTCTGTCTTAACATTGTTCTTAAGTGCTTATTAGTAGTTTAGATTAGTTTTTCAAGTTTTAAGATTGCTTATTTACTTAATCCTTAGTTGGCAGTTTTAGTTTGTAAGTTTTTTAGCAGTTTTAGTTTGTAAGTCTTTTTTAGAAAAAAAGGGGTAAGTTTCTTGTCCCAATAAGCTGTTTTAAGCTTATTCCTTAAGATTTAGACATAGTTTCTTTTACTAAAGTTGATAAGCATAAGCTTATCAACAACTTTGTTTTTTTAAGTTTTTGAAAATAAAAATAAAAAGGGAAGAGGGAAAACCTGGCTGAGCAGGGCTCGAACCTGGGTCTCTACCCTCCATCACCTTTCATACACACACTTAACCATTGCGCCCTTGGGACTTTTCTGTCCTAAGGTTGCAAGGTTTATTATATAACCTTGTTTTTTCCATTTAGAATGATAAGTTGTTACAGCTTATTTACCTGCTTATTTGAGTAGGTTATTTCGTTTTCTTATTTTTCCTAGATAGATAATAAGCTGTTTTAGTTTCCCTGAATTTTTCATATTTTTCCAAAACCATTTAGTATTTTTAATCATTTAATTTAGTTAATTTAGTTTTAAATTCATAAAAAATAAAATAAAACTCAAAAAAATAAAAATCTTTTTCTGATTTTTTTTTATCATTTTGCATCTAGGAAAATTAGTTTTACTTTCGTAGGGTCATTTTTGCAAAATTTCGATTTTTAAAGAACGGGATTAAAATCCCGTTCTCGTTTTCTCATTTTTGAACTCAATTTAACTTCGTTTTCGTTCTAGTTTTTTTTAAACTTCCTTTTTAGTCAAATTAAGTCCATTAAAAGTGAAAAAAATCAGTTTAGGCTTAATTTTGAAAAATTAGGGTTTTTAGTGTGTCGCTTTAGCTTCTCGTTTTCATTTTTAGTATAATTTGGGTAATTTTCTCGTTTTTAGTGTAGATTGCTTTATTTTTCCCGTAGATTTATAAATCCAATCCAAACCTTTTTCATTCAAACATCAAATATCAAACCGACTTCCGACTTTCCAATTCGCTCCTCGTTGAGAAAACGACCCGGGAATATCATATCCTATACTACTCTCAGTTTTATTGAATTTTTTTAGATTATCCTTATTATATATATATTTTATTATATATTATATATATATAAAGGTGTAATTTAATCCTGTCAATTTTTGGCGCCGCTGTCGGGGAGGAGTGTATAAGCGTTTGTCGTTTCGAAGTTTGAAAATTAGTGCTTTGAAGATCCTTCCTTGTGGAGTTATTTTCTTTATAAAAAACAAAAACATGAGTGGGTATTACTTTTGGAACTTGCTGTGACCGTTGACCAAACCGTATCTAATGATGTTTTGTGAATCGATAATTTAAAAAAAACATTTTCCTTTTTTTAAAATAATAAGAACGGAAGGTGGTGCTATCTTCTTTTCTTTCTTTTGAAATAACTTGATTTTTACTCTTTGGAAATTTTCTTGGAATTAAATTTACGCGTGTAGCGTATGGTAAAGAAACGTTTTGACGAGGAAGGACATGATGTCGTTCGGTCCTCAATTATGCATAACCTGATCAACTATGCATAATTCAGGAAGAACCAGGTTATGTCAGATAAATCGTCACCTTTAAAATGTCGGATTTTGGAAAGATGGTTCAGGGTGATTTTCCTTCTCAAAAGTAGAAAGAGTATTTTTTACCCACAACGATGGATTACTTATGCAAAAAAATTCAATGGACACACTATATGATACTTGACCTTACTGTTTAAGTGTATTGGCCCTTATACACGGGACGTGACTACTCGAGAAGCGTAAAGAAGTAATCAGAATAGATTGAGATCTAGTTAAATGGTAACGTCCCGGTTTCCATTACTAGAGGAACAACCAAAATAGCCAACGTCCTAAGTCGAGCGGTATTAAGTTAGGAGTGTGAGTATTTCAACTTGATGATTTGATTCATCAATGATGCTACGCAATGAGATAAGACCAAGCCAACGGTGCTAGTCGCCATGAAGAAACGTTGAATATTTTTATTTTCGTCTAACGAGCAATAAGTCCATGATGCTCATTGTTTTCTTAATTGATTTTGATTTGTCATTTGACATTATGTGTTGTAACGGGATTGTCGCCGCCGAATTATGTGGAATATGTGCTATATGTGATATGTGCTTGATGTGTTTCAAAAGCTTTAAATTTATAAGACTGAAAATACCAATTAATTATAGGAAACACACGGGTAAAAGTTATAACCCACTATGTAGTGATAATCTTTTTGGTAGTCCATGACGTTCCACAGGGATTAGAGTAGTGTTCAAATAATCAGCAAGAGAATAGACTTTAACTATTTTGAAAGTAACTTTAGTTTTACCATTGATAATAAAGATGACTACTCGGATAGTTAAAAATAATTTATAAGTGTTTAAATGATTTGACCATGAGAGTGGGCATTAATTTATAAAGCGATTTATCGTCAGAAACGTTTTCACAATCAACTTGTTTTATACTTAAGACTTATATTTATGA
This sequence comes from Tanacetum coccineum, assembly GCA_026074375.1. NCBI lineage: Eukaryota > Viridiplantae > Streptophyta > Magnoliopsida > Asterales > Asteraceae > Tanacetum > Tanacetum coccineum. The sequence continues at coordinate 16,291 of BQNB010118750.1, forward strand.
TTAACATATACCAAATGTGTCACTCAAATAATCCAGTTACTATTATATCAAAGCTTATTTTGTTTATCAATTTACGAAAGTGATTCTCAAGCACAGACGTTAAAGACCATAGACAAATCTTTAAAACCACATAGATCATAACGGGTCTTTCGACCTATACCGATATGATTAAGTAAATCTAGGTTGATAACAAAAGTAATAATATAAGAATATGACAGGTTGTAATATAGCTTAAGATTAAGATGACCAAGATTATACAAACGCTATTCATTATCGTAACTTCACCGAGTAGTCATGAGAGATTTAACCTCTCATGTCTAAAGAAGTTCATAACAAAATCAACTTACATTAACATTCCTCTCCCATAATTTCAATAACAAGGTAAGAAAACTTCTTCGTTCTTAATCGTTAGATCTTTTTCTTCAAGAGAGGAGGTGTTTCTAGGTGTTTTGGTTGGTAGTAGGGAAGTGTGTGTGTGGAGTAGTGAGAGTGATTGGGTGTATGATGATTTGGAATGCAAAAATCATCCTCTATTTATAGGCTAAAATTTGGAAAAAGTGTGCCGTTTTAGAATTAATTGGGCGCGCACTTTAGGAGATAATGCGATGGCATTTTAATGTTTTACTGGAAGTGCGAAAACACCCTTACAAATAAGAAGCGGCGGTTTTGGTGAGTTAATGCAGATGCATTTATTAGAATTTAATTCTTCTGACTTCGTGAAAAGTGCGGCGAACAAAGATATAGGTGCGCCGGTTTTAGAAGCTTCATAGGAAAGTGCGACGAACTTTGTAGAAAGTGCGGCGAACTTCATGAACTTTTAAATAGAAAAATTTCTTTTCTTGTATTCGCCTTCCAAAGTATGTAGATCTTTGAGCTTGAGTCTTTAGAATCTTCAAGTGAACCTATAAGCAATTTAAGCTTGATTAAGTACCAAAAGTTCACGAGAAATGATAAAATAAACATAAATAACGCCATAGAAACATGTATAATTTAGGTGTTATCAAATCCCTCCACACTTAGCTTATTGCTTGCCCTTAAGCAATAGAAGCGAGAAAATAAATTCATTTATCGTGACGTAGAGAAAAATTGGATAAGAGTTTTCATGTTAGATAACTTTTCAGGCGTAGACATATAACATAGCACCTCACATAGGGATAGTGTTTGATTTTAGAATTCACTCAGCCATTCAGATAGGATTTATATAATTTTTGAGAAGAACACTCAATTTGCACAGACATAATCTAGACAACTACCATAGGCTTGTACTTAACACATAAACCTGACCGAAGGGTGGAACTTGGGTACTAGAGAGGATTCAATCTTCATGCGCTTAAACGATAAGTCCGTTATTTCTTTATGAACTACTAATAGCCATAACTTCTTTTTTTTATCAAACGCTCTTCCTCTTAACTTTAGATTATTTCAGCAACATAACTTTATACAGAGAGCGCGTGCGAGAATTAGAACTTGCGAGATATACTATCCATGTGATAGGCTTCGTTCTAGTATATGATGATTAAACACAATTATCAAGGAGCTTCTAAATTACCGGCTCTCTTCAAACAGAATTTCAACCAATAACAAGGTTCCAGAAAAGGCGAAAAAGACCATACGTACACATCCATAACGACGGAATAGACACATATGACTGCAATCAAACCTTAACTCGAACAAGCTAAAGGCATTAATTATCTTAGGTACCAAAGGTGGATACCCGAATATTTTAAAGGCTTAGATTCTCACAATTTAGTGGACTGGGGTGTGCTAGCTATAATGTTAATCCTTTTTTGTACTTGCCTTACTAAGAACAAATTTTAATTGTAGAAAGCGTATAGTTAAGATTTTTCTTTTATGAAATATTAGTTTGGAAAATAAATTTTAAATAGGGCAAACATAGAAGGATATGATTAATTTTTCCTATTTGGCTTCCCTCCGCACTTAAGTTAAACATTGCCCTCAATGTGATAACTGATAATAGAGATAAAATAGGGAAAATTAAAGGAAAACGATACTTCTCGGGGTATAGAGAAATACATAGCTGTGGTAGAGCTGTCTTTTGGCATAGTACTCGAAATATTTCCATATCTTCGAGCTAAATTACCCGCATAAGAGTAAATATACAAAAAGCACACAAAAAGAAAATATTTTTGTTGATGATTTTTTTAGAAATAAATAAAAGATAGAAGAATGGAGGAAAACTCCTCCACAATTAAGTGAAAAGCATGGATCCTCCCGAGAAGCGCTTAATTTTTAAGAGAGTCGTAGCTAGGACTCCTTATTTTCGAGATTCATTTGTTTGGGAAAAAGGGAGAGAACTGCTCCTTCGGTCATATGCTTCTTCGTGATATAGTTTTAGTCGGTGTCCATTGACACAATAAATGTTTTTCCATCTTTTCCATAGAGTTCAACATACCCGGATGGATATTGATGTTTCACTACGTACGGTCCTAACCAATGAGATCTGAGTTTTGGCTGTTTGAATTTATACTTTGAGTGAAAGAGCAGGACCTTGTTTCCATGTTTGAATTCTTTTCTCATTATTAATTTTCTATCGTACCATACTTTGGTTCTTGCTTTGTATAATCGAGAATTTTCATAGGCTTGATGTCTAAGTTTATCTAATTTGTGTAACTGGAACATTCATTTTTTACCAGTAGCGATCAGATCTGGATTACAATTCTTCAAGGCCCAATATGCACGGTGTTCAATTTCAAATGGTAAGTGGCAGTTCTTTCCATATATAACTTTGTAGGGTGTGGTCCCGGTAGGTGTTTTGTAAGTAGTACGAAAAGCCCACAGAGCATCATCAAGTTTTCTTGACCAAATAGCAGGATTGTCTTTAACAGTCTTTTCAAGAATTCTTTTAAGAGCTATGTTCGTGTTTTCAACTTGACCACTAGTTTGAGGGTGATATGATGTAGAGAAACGGTGGTTAACTCCATATCTTTTCATTGTTTTTTCCATTATTTTGTTACAGAAGTGAGTACCTCGATCGCTAATTAGAGCTTTGGGCATTCCAAAACGGCAAAATAGTTTCTTTAAGAAGGTGACAACAACTCGGACATCATTGGTTGGTAAAGCTTGAGCTTCGGCCCATTTAGATACGTAATCAACAACGATAAGAATTTATTCAAACTTATGTGATTTTGGGAGTGGTCCCATAAAGTTAATACCCCATATATTGAAAATTTCATATACTTAAATGTTGGTTAAGGGAATCTCATCACGTTTTGATATATTTCCTGTCTTTTGGCATGCTTCACAAAGTTGAACTAGAGTATGAGCCTCTTTATGATTGTTGGCTAGTAAAAACCCTAGTCTAGACCTTCTTAGCGGTTACATTTGGTTCATAATGTCCACCAGTTGGTCCGTGGTGACATTGATCTAAAATTGTTTGGGTTTCTAATCCAGATACACAGCGTCTGATCATTCTGTCAGAACATACTTTGAAGAGGTAGGGTTCCTCCCAGAAGTAGTGTTTGAGGTCAGATAAGAATTTGTTCTTTTGTTGGTACGTCATTTCTTTTGGTATAATATCAGCTACCAAGTAGTTTGCAAAATCTGCGAACCACGGTTCATCTTTAGTGTTGATTTCCATAAAGGTTTCTCTAGGAAAGTTATCATCCACTTCACTGTCATCACTTGACTCGTCATTTTCGATTCGGGACAAGTGGTCGGCTTAGACATTTTCTGTACCTTTTCTATCCTTGATTTCTATATCAAATTATTGTAAGAGTAAAATCCATCGAATAAGATGTGGCTTTGCATCTTGTTTCTTGAATAAATGCTTAAGAGCTGAATGATCGACGTGAACTATAGTTTTCGAGAGAATAAGGTAGGATCTGAATTTGTCGAATGCAAAAACTACAGCCATAAGTTCTTTTTCGGTTACGGTGTATTTTTGTTGAGCGGGATTTAGAGTTTTGCTAGCGAAGTAGATCGGGTGAAAGTTTTTACCATCTTTTTAACTTAAGACAGCTCCAACTGCGAAATCACTTGCATCACACATAAGTTCACACGGAAGATTCCAGTTTGGGCTTACGATCACAGGAGCACATGTGAGTTTCTCTTTCAATATTTTAAAAGCTTTTTGACATTCATCGTTGAATTCAAATGGAGTATCTTTTTCAAGCAGCTTAGTTATAGGTCGGGCAATTTTCGAGAAATCTTTAATGAAACGGCGGTAAAAACCGAAATGTTCGAGAAAGCTTCTAACACCTTTGATGTTAGTAGGGGGCGGAAGTTTTGAGATTACGTCGATTTTTGCTTTTTTAACTTCAAGTCCTATGCTAGACACCTTGTGTCCAAGCACAATTCCTTCTTTGACCATGATGTGACATTTTTCCCAATTAATGACAAGATGAGTATCTTTACAATGCTGGAGCATTTTATCGAGATTGTTTAGGCATTTGTCGAAAGAGTTTCCAAAGACGGAGAAATCGTCCATGAATACTTCGGCGGATTCTTCGATCATGTCGTGAAAGAATGCTAACATGCATCTTTGGAATGTAGTTGGGGCATTACATAGCCCGAAAGGCATTCGCCTATAAGCGTATGTTCCGAAAGGACATGTAAGTGTTGTTTTTTGTTGACCTATAGGATCAATAGGAATTTGAAAATATCCAGAAAAACCATCGAGGAAAC
>BQNB010118751.1:0-12863 GCA_026074375.1 Tanacetum coccineum
TCTTTTTCTTAACAACACAACAATTCGGTGGTGCTATTTGTAGTGGGCGAATGGAGAAGCACAAAGGTCACGTCACGTCACATTACTATTAGCTGGCAATATTATGACACTTTTGGTGGGACTCTTTTCAATATTAGAGCAAGAGGTGTAATGGCTAAAAAATGTTAGTCATTTGGGCCTCACTTCGTGCCACATCATCGCCATCTCATTTCAACACAACAACTCAAATTACCTTCTCATTCATAATTTAGCCACTTGGGTCTCACCACTCACCAATTTATTTATTTTTCTCATTTTTTCACACATACTAAATTTATTTCAATAAAAAACATACGGAAAAGAAATTACAATACGGAAAAGAAAATAGAATAGGCAATAAAACTACAACAATACGAAAATTAAAAACACTACCACACGATAATGAAATTAATCTGTTTCGTATTCCAAATCAGATTGCACCCCAAATTTCAACGTGAATAACTCATATTCAGCTTTTTGTTGCTTTATTTTCTCCTCCAACTCCTTTTCAGCTCTTGCTTTTTCTTCCAGTGTTTGTCTTAATGCCTCTTCATCCTGAAGTTCAAGTAGTTCCTGATACTCTTTGTCAGTAAGAGATCCTTGAGTATGTTGTTCCGATGACGGACCACCCCTATGGGTTTCTGAGTGAGGGAATTGCTTCGGTTGAGGGATTGGTTCCGTTGGTTTTTCGGGTGCCAGGGGTTGTGTGATTTTCTTATCAGACATGGTGAGATTTTGAAATTGTGTTTGAATGTTGGAAAAAAAGTGACGGGTAGAGTTGGTATTTATAGGGGGAAAAGAAAGGAGTTGGTATTTTGAGATAACCAAACAAATTTACTCTCAATTTGATTTTCTATTTTTGCAGCCTTCCGATAAAGAGCAAGATTCATATCATAATCTTTATTAGATTCTTGTTTCAAAAAAGTGTCGATCAAAGCACGGCTCTCGTGCGTAATGTCGTAGCATTTCTCGTATGCTTTTCTAAAATCGCTTTTCGCTGCGCTTGCATTTTCAAATTGCACGGCTAACTCCATAAGTGCTTTCTGACGAATAATATCTTCGTCAATAAATTTTGTAACCAAAGCTTGAATTTCATCGAAGGTGTGTGGAAGTGGACAAGCCATATTATATTTTTTTTTGAGGATAAAGTGTGAAAAGTTAAGGTAAAATATGGTGTTATTTATAGAATAAAAAGTGGGTATTAATTTAAAAGTGGGTAGGAATTTAAAAAATATAACGTATATAATTTTTGTCGTGACCTGCGTTGGAGAAACGGCTATTTGAGCCTGGCGAGTAAGTGGCGATGGGTTTGGGTATGGTGGCGATCGCCATTGGGCATGCCATGTCGGATTGGCGAGTTTTGCAAATCATCACACCGGATGCTCTTAGAGAATTAGAGAATTAGAGAAGAATGGTTGGATACCCGCGCATAGCGGCGGCGATAAAAATTGCTAACCCAACTCGCTCCGTAATTCCCTACCCGCTTAGAGAATTCGTTTGTTTGGGTTTCCGTAGCTTTCCCGCAACATCATATTAACATCATTCTCGCTTGTATAAAGACTCACACACTCTCTTGCCCATCAAACATTGTCTCCAAAAGTATATATCTTTTACGAATCTTTGTATTCAAATTAAAGTTAAAGTTGTTAAAAAATTTAAAATAAACCCACTAAAAATGTGAAAAGCTAAAAATTTATAAAAATATATCAAAATGGATGTTGAATTAAAGATCACAGAATTTTAGAAAATACGGTGAAATTAGATCATAAAAAAAATAGATAAAAAGATATGTCAAATTGAAAATAAAAGTGATATTTTAATTAAGAAGTGACACATGTCACTCTATGATGTGATTTTCTAAAATAAGATGGATGATCAAGATTTCACCTCCTTGTCTTAATTTTTAATAGGACCCACATTGCAAATGTTTTATATAATACAGTAGTATAGATTAGAGATGTTGTTGATAAGTCACTTACATATTAACATTATCTTATGTTATTATATAACTCCAGGTCACCTTAGGTATATAAACATTTACCACAGATAAGTTGAGCTACAAATGGTTTAAGACTTGTCACTTTATTTTTGTTTTGTGACATGAAACTTAAGGAGTTGGTTAAATGTATGATTTTTTTTGTCTAAGCAATTTTAACTTAAGACTTGCCTGATTTGGCAAGAATGACTAAAAATATACTCGTAACTTTTCGCTTAGTATAAAAAGCTATAATTAGAAGGAAACAGTATTCCAAATATGGTTATTCTTTTTGCTTTTGGAATTTAAATTCATAATTTCTAGATTCATACTGAGTTTTTATAATATGTCATGCTGTACATATTCATGTTCACACGTCTTATTCATAGTAGTTAAACGGTAATTTACTGCTACTACTACTTTTGTAACTTTTTAAGTCGTACTGTATATATATTATATAAATAATAAATAAAAAATATATGATTTTTAACAAGAGTTTTTTATATGTTAACTATAAGTGAATTAAATAAAAATGACTAACCTAAAGTTTCATTAAGGGTGCGTTTGGTTCGTAAAAATGTTTGGATTCGGATTTAAATTTGGTATTTGAAAAAATACGAGGATAGAGAAAATAAATGATAATGTGAAATATTGTTTTTTTTAATAAAATATAATTGTGAATTTAAATTGTTTATACAGTTTTAATTTATGTGTGTAATTAAGTAATATAAGATAAAAGAAACTAGAGAAATTATGTGATGCTAAGCATAGAGAGAGTGTTGGTTGAAAAAATGTATGCAAAGTATCACAAAAGTGACCAACTTATGGTGGAATGAAAACTTAGGATAGTTTCATTGATTGTAATCAATTCGGAGATACCAAACAATGTGTTTTATAAAATGATTCCATTTCTCAAATCAAAAGGCATGTAACAAACGGACCCTAAGTTGTGGGTAGGAGTGTTCATTATTCGGATTAAACCGATGAAAAAATGTTAGGAGATCTAAAACTTATGACTAATATTGTGTCTAACTTATGAGTCATTAGTTCGTTAAATTGTGAATATGTGGGTCCGGTTGATACAACCAATTTATTGTTATCTTTGTTTTTGTAGTTGTTTTGAATTAGTTGTTTACTATTAGAAATTACTTTTTTTTCTAAATTTATAGTTCATTTTTTTTTATGTTTTGATATAATTATCTATTATTAAAAGTAGATAGATAATTTTGATCAAGTTTACCATATTAACTTTAGTTAAATTATTATTACAAATTTTAAAAAAAGACATTAAATAATTAGTTAAGGATAAAACTATTATTTTGAAAAATAAAAAAGATAAATCAGTAATAATTATGTTTTTTAACGGTATTTTTTTATCGATAAACAATTATTTTGTGATAGAAAGAGTAATAAAATACTTGATTATAATTTACCCATACTTGAATAAGCTAAAATTTATAAATTAAAAAAAAGTACAAAACGGTTCATGTATACAGTTTATGGTTTTGTTTTTTTCGAAAGACACTTTAAAACGAAATGGGTAATTAAAAAAGAGAGTGGTTATTTAGTCCCTATAAAATGTTGTCAGTACCTCTTTAATTTTTTTGATTTTTTTATTTTTATAATTTTATTTGTGTTATAAACTGTCACACCTCGTAAGTTTCAGGTCAACATTTTAATCATTCCCGATTATTATCTTTGACTTTTACACGTTACGTTTGAATATGACAGTTTACCGGGAAGTTAAACCGCGTAAATCAGAAAAACGTCATCGGACGCGTTCCAGCATCGAATATTCATTAGTTTAGGCCTTATATGAGATATTTTAACTTTTCTAAGTGTTTCGTGATTTTTAATCACTTTCGATATTAATTTAAAGACTTTATCTCTTAAATTGCGTTTTTCGCGTTTTTGACCAAACGAAACCCCAAAAACTCGAAATCTTTTCGTGTAAACTTTAGTTGACGTTCATCTTGTATTCTTAAGTCAAAAATTTCGTTCCCCCTCCTCTCTTGTTATATATGGACGCCCAAAACCCAACCAAAACAACCCTAGGACTTGAAATTAAATCAAAGGCATCTTATTTGAATTTTTCATGCATGTGCATGAAAGTGACACATGAGAGGGTCATTCTCATGCACACTTATCATACTAACCAATGCATGTAATCTCTTACAAGAGTGTAAGACATGAATGACCATTAATTGACCATGTTTGACTAGCTTAAGCTCATAATATGAACCATGGACTAAAATTTTGAACCATGATGGTCCTTGTGACCCTTGCTCGGCCGAACACCCAAACACACACACTTTTGGTGTGGTTGAGTCCTATGTGGTCACATTAAACCTTAAACCTAAAGTGCTTGGCCTATAAATACTACACCTTATTCACTTCTAGGGTTTCATAAGCATTTCATCACAAGAAAAATTCACCAACACTTCTCTCCCTCCTCTCTTGAACCCACGGCATACACACCCTTTTTAGGTTTTCATTTTCTTTGTGGTTTCTTTAAGATCCAACAACTCTAAGTTCATTTCCAAGGATTTCTATAGGTAATCCAAGTATTGGTTGGTTGATTTTCAAGGTTTTCTCAAGATTATAAAATTAGGGTTTCTAATTTTATAAGTGGGTTTTATAGATCTAGTCATCTTGGGTATAGATCTTGTGATTCTCTACTTGTTTCCTTCATTCTTGTAAGTATTTCTTGGTCATCTCTTGTTTCATTTCCTTATTCCTATGAAAATTGTTCAAGTTTAAGAATCCATGTGTTTGTGTTACTTTTTAAAAAGAAATGATAAAAGTAACTTGACAACTTTTATAAAAATGGAAGTATTATGTTTGTTGTTTTATAAGTTATGGTGAGATGAGTTGAAAAGTGTGTTGCAACAATAGAAATGAAGGGATTAGGTTAGATTAAGTGTGGTTTTGTTGGTTGGTTTAGTAGTGATCGGGATTAGGCTAGAATAAGCACTATTGTGGCGTTTGGATGGATTTTTGGGAGTATTTATGAAAAGACATGTTGCTGATCCGAATTAGTTTTGAGGTTTTGAGCGACCTAAAAATGTCTTCATTAGGCGTAAAAGTAGTTTTTGAAGAGCTTGTTTCGAATAGATAGTTTTTCACATATCGCACTTTAAAATCGGACTTAAAACGGCCAAGTTATAGCCAAATGAACAGTTAAAAACCATTTTCGGCAAAACCCAATGAATAGTGTGCTGATGTGAATAGTAAAATGGGTATTCGGACACTTTCGGACATTTTTGGACTTTCTAAACTCTAGCGAAACATATAGTAACACATATATATAGATTAACATCATTTGAAGACGTCATTAACATATTTTAGGAAAAACGATAAAGTTACTAAAAATAGTAAGTTTGGTAAAACTTAGCGGATCGGACTTGGAAGTTTAGCGATTATGGTTAGTTAGCGCATTTTGAAAATATGGAAACTTAACAAATATAGGGGACGGTATTAACGTCTTGAAACTAAAAACTTTCCTAAAATAGAAACTTTCTAAAAGTAGTAATTTTTGGATAAACGCCAAGAGATGCTTAACGAAAAACTTTGTAATTTTATTAGTCCCATACGTTATTAAACAAACTAAAGCTCAAACCACATGGATGACTTTTCTCTTGAAAGCTAACGTACTATTTTTCGGTTATCATTCGTTTACATAAGACGCTGTCATTTATTTTGGTCGCGTGTAGACCTTCGGCTTTTATTTCTTCCTCGTGATTATTCGATGTCACTACATGCTTAAGGTGAGTTCATAGCCCCTGTTTTACCTATTTTCAATGCTTTATACTTTAGGGTGAGAAACAGTGTTTGCTTTTAAAATTGGACACAAGTTCTTAACGTAAGTTTTACATGTTTATATGTTGCCTAAGTTTCCTTACAACCACTATGCCGAATCTATCATGACCGTTAGTCACCTAAGCAAAATGGATTATTAAGTGATGCGAATGCTAAATAGATCTATTGTGGTCTAATTACCCCTATCTAATTGGTCTAAATTAGTTGCGAACAAAAGATATATGTCAGTTCGATTGTGCGCGTTGTGGGTGGTCTTTGTATTGGGCACACAGTTAAAGGTGCAGGAGAAAACTTTGTGGCATGATATGATATGCCTTGTTTGTTTATTTAGCATCGTGTCCATGGAGCTTAGCGTAACAGTAAATACTTTTTTATGTGATGCTGTAAATCTGATATAGAGTCGCATGCGTTTTTGAAATCTTGTGGTCCACTCTATAGTACAAACTAAAACTATGAATTTCACCAACATTATGTTGACGTTTAAACATGTTTCATCATGTGCTTAGCTTGGCTTGATCTTGAGGCTAAATTGGAGTCTAAGTACAATGTACTTCGCCAATTATTCAATACCTTATCTATTTATATACCTCGTTGTCATTGTCAAACTTTTTTATGCTTCGCTACATTTAACTCTATTATGACGGTTTAAAACTTAAATGAATTTTCCTTTATGCAACTAGTACAACTATTTTCAAACGACCATGATTATGGTCGTTCTTTTATTGCATGTTTGTTTCGGATTGTTATGACGTCACTCCCTCAGACACGTATTCCGTCCAGGCCCCGTCTGGGGTGTGACAGATTGGTACTAGAGCCAAGGTTAAAGAGAACCAGGTATTTATACTAGGTCTGGTCTTATAACTAGTATGTGATCCAATGTGCCCTATATGTCTTACGAGATTGTACTATCTTTGCTATATATATAATATACTATGATATATAAAAATATATATATATACTTGAACTATTAACATATTGCCATATATTTTTACCTTGCATTCATTTCAACGTTTCTTATGCCTTTGCATGGTTTTCATTAAGGGAATTTACAAAAACCTTTTTTAGTTTTTTTTAATTGTTATGGCTTTGCAGATCATGGCAGCTTCGGCTATTGCTAATTCTTCGATTCCTCGAATGAGAGTGTGGATCACCGCCCCTCTCGAGTTATTTCTTATTCGGTGATTATTACCTACTGTTATTCCTCTACTCTGAGTTGCTCCAGAACTTCTACTTATTGCTCATGTTTCTTTCATCTGCACTCCTATGGTTGGACGACACTTGCCGCTTCACCAACTGGATATGGTGGTGTGCTTGGTTTCCTATACGGATTCAAAGATTCTAATTCACCAGATGAGAGTCTTCCACCAGAGCACATTTCCCCTACCAGTCTATTTCACCATTCTTATGCACCGAGATTCTTCTGAGGCTCCTTATATCTTCTGATGGATCGCACCATCAGCAGGACCCTAATGTTGCTACCGGATACTCGTTGAGGAGCAGGGTAACAGCACGTCCATCATCATCATCATCTGAGTTTCCTATTACTCCTGTTACTGCCCCGCCCGAGATTTGTTGACGGTCAACGATTCTTATCCGACCCAGGGAGGCTATTCCTTTTAGTCGACCTTACCACACCCATCTTAATGGGTCGCGTAAGTTGTTGATTGCGAGGAAGAGAGTTAGACCTTTACCAGCTCGCAGATTAGCATGGAGGCATGTATCACCTCGTTCTTCAAACCACCGCCCATCTTCTTCTAGTTCATCTTCGGATTCTTCGCCAGTTCATTCTTTAGGTTTGGATGCACCAGATCAGGCTCATTCTGGATCTTCGGCTAGAGATGTACCACCTAGACTGTGTTACCCTCCGGGAAGAGCACCACGACGTAGTGAGGCATTTCTTCGTTGGTGTGCTGCTCCATTATCTATTTTGTATCCACCGACTACATCAGAGTCATCATCAAGAGATTCATCAGAGAGACCACTGCATTCATTTTCACATTCTGTTGGACCATCTCGTAAGAGATGTAGATCCTCGGTTGATTTTGTACCATCATCTACACCGGTTTTGGGATCATTAGCTCCTACCCGTGCTGATCTCTTACCACCTCGTAAGAGGTTTAAAGATTCATATTCGTCTGAGGCTAGCATAGAGGAGGATACCGAGGTTGATCCTATAGAGACTGATGTTGATATGGAGTTGGGTATTGGTGATGGGGATCTCTAACTGATGTTAGAGATCATGTTGAGATTGACCCTAAGGATGTCAAGGATGACACTAGAGCTGTTGAAGCTGATGACTGAAGTGTACTGCCCGAGAAATGAGATCTAAAAGATGGAAACCGAGTTGTGGAATTTGTTGGTGAAGAACAATGACATGGCTACTTACACTCAAAGGTTCCAAGAATTTACCATGATGTGTACCAAAATGGTCCCCGAGGAGGAAGATCGGGTGGAGAAATTCATTGGAGGTCTTCCTGATAATATCCAAGGGAATGTAATTTGTGCAGAACCCACAAGACTACAAGATACTGCTCGAATTGCCAACAATTTGATGGATCAACAGTTGAAGGGCTATGATGTAAGAAATGCATAGAACAAGAGGAGATTGAACAACAACTATGGAAACAACCGTTGGCAACAACCACCCCACAAACGACAGAATATTGGAGGTCAGAATGTTGCTAAAGCCTATATGGCTGGTAACAATGAGAAGAATGGTTATGAAGGCACACTTCCTTTCTGCAATAAGTGTAGGCTGCACCACGAGGGACAGTGTACTATAAAGTGTAACAACTGTAAGAAAGTTGGGTACATGACAAGAGATTGCAGGGCTGTAATTGCCACAACTACTCAAGGAACTCTATGGCCGAATCAGAGGGTTATTACGTGTTTTGAGTGTGGTGCACAAGGACATTACCGGAAGGATTGTCCCAAATTCAAGAGCGAAAACCGTGGGAACAAAGCAAGAGTTCCTTATGTAAGAGGCAAGGCATATGTCCTAGGAGGAGGTGACGCTAACCCGGGTTCCAATACTGTCACGGGTACGTTCCTTCTCAACGATCATCATGCTTATATGTTATTTGATTCGGGTGCCGATAGAAGTTTCGTATCAAATACTTTTAGTATATTGCTAGATATCATTCCCTCTGCCTTAGATGTTAGTTACGCTGTCGAGCTTGCTGACGGAAGAACTACAAAAACCAATACTGTGCTTAGAGGCTGTACATTAGGATTGTTAGGACATCCATTTAATATCGACCCGATGCCCATCGATTTAGGTAGTTTCGACGTTATTATCGGCATGGATTGGTTAGTACATAATCATGAAGTGATTGTCTGTGATGAGAAAATAGTGCGTATTCCTTACGGAAACAAAATTCTAATCGTTCAAGGAGACAAAAGTGACAAGGAGAATAAATCGATGTTGAGTATTATATCATGTGAAAAGGCCCAGAAGTATATGGAGAAAGGTTGTCAACTATTTCTGGTGCAGGTTACGGTGAAGGAAAACAAAGACAAGTCGAAGAAGAAGCGACCCAAAGACGTGACGACTGTACGGGACTTTCCGAAAGTCTTTCCAGAAGACTTACCTGGATTACCACTGATACGACAAGCTGAATTCCAAATCAACTTAGTCCCAGGTGCTGCACCTGTAGCTCGAGCCCCGTATAGATTAGCACCGTCGAAAATGAAAGAATTGTCTGCTCAACTACAAGAACTTTCTGACAAATGATTCATAAGGCCAAGTTCCTCACCCTGTGGAGCTTCGGTTTTGTTTGTCAAAAAGAAAGACATCTCCTTTTAGATGTGTATCGACTACCGTGAACTTAACAAACTTACTGTAAAGAATCGATACCCACTTCCGAGAATCGACGACTTGTTTGATCAGTTGCAAGGATCAAGTGTGTACTCGAAGATCGACTTGAGGTCTGGTTATCACCAACTCAGAGTTCGTGACAAGGATATTCCAAAGACGGCATTTATGACCTGATATGGTCACTACGAGTTCCAAGTGATGCCTTTCGGGTTGACTAACGCGCCGACAGTATTCATAGACTTAATGAACCGAGTATGCAGACCATACTTAGATAAATTTGTGATCGTGTTTATTGATGATATCTTGATCTACTCTAAGACCAAGGAAGAACATGATGCACATCTTAGACTAATTTTAGAGTTGCTCAAGAAGGAAGAATTGTACGCCAAGTTCTCGAAGTGCGACTTTTGGCTGTCGAAGGTATAATTTCTTGGACACGTGATTGGTAGTGAAGGCATTCACGTTGATCCTGCAAAGATTGAGTTAATCAAGGATTGGGAATCACCCAAGACTCCAACAAAAATTCGCCAATTTCTAGGTTTTGCCGGTTACTACCGACGATTTATCAAAGGTTTCTCCAAGATTGCCAAGCCTATGACGAAGCTGACTCAAAACAGTGTAAAGTTCAATTGGGGTGAAAAGGAGGAAACTGCTTTCCAGACATTAAAGCAAAAGTTGTGTAGTACATCGATTTTGGCATTGCCCGAAGGAAGTGAAAACTTCGTAGTATATTGTGATGCTTCTCACAAGGGATTAGGCACAGTGTTGATGCAAAAGGAGAAAGTCATAGCTTATGCATCCCGCCAACTCAAAATCCATAAGAAGAACTACATGACACATGATTTGGAATTGGGAGCTGTGGTGTTCGCTCTCAAGATGTGGAGACATTACCTTTACGGCACGAAGTGTGTTGTGTTCACTGATCATAAGAGTTTGCAACATATTCTAGATCAGAAAGAGTTGAACATGAGACAACATAGATGGTTAGAGTTGTTAAGTGACTACGACTATGAGTTACGTTATCACCCGGGAAAGGCGAACATGGTGGCTGATGCGTTGAGCCAAAAGAGTAGACCTAAGCCACTACGAGTTCGAGCCTTGGTTATGACAATTGGTTTAAACCTCCCTGTGCAAATCTTGAATGCTCAGGTTGAGGCAAGAAAGGAAGAGAATTATGGAACAGAAGATTTGTGTGGCATGATTAAGAATCTGGAGCCACGTGCCGACGGAACGTTGTGTTTGAAGAATAGAAGTTGGATACCCTGTTTTAGTGACTTGAGAGCTTTGATTATGCACGAGTCGCATAAGTCAAAGTATTCGATTCATCCTGGATCGGACAAGATGTACCAAGATTTGAAGAAGCTATACTGGTGGCCCAACATGAAAGCAAAAATTGCCAAACATGTCGGTAAGTGCATGACTTGTGCAAAAGTTAAAGCAGAATACCAAAAACCGTCTGGTTTGTTGGTACAACCAAAGATTCGGCAATGGAAGTGGGAGAATATAACTATGGACTTTGTAGCAAAGTTGCCAAAGACGGCAAGTGGGCAAGATACGATTTAGGTCATAGTAGATCGACTCACTAAATCTGCTCATTTCTTACCAATGAAGGAAACCGACTCAATGGAGAAGTTGATGAGACAATACTTGAAGGAAGTAGTCTCGAGACATGGAGTGCCAGTTTCGATTATTTCTGATCGAGACAATAAGTTTACGTTTTATTTCTGGAAATCGTTGAACGAAGCCCTAGGTACTCAATTGGATATGAGTACGGCTTACAACCCATAAACAGATGGTCAAAGTGAGAGGACCATCTAAACGTTATAAGACATGCTACGAGCGTGTGTGATGGACTTCGGAAAAGGATGGGACAGACATCTACCATTGATAGAGTTCTCCTACAACAACAGGTATCATATAAGTATAAAAGCTGCACCTTTTGAGGCGTTGTATGGTCGCAAGTGTCGTTCACCTATCTGTTGGGCTGAGGTGGGAGAGGCTCAGCTTACTGGCCCAGAAATTGTTAGTGAAACAACAGAGAAGATTATCCAAATCAAGCATCGTCTACAAGCTTTAAATGATCGACAAAGGAGCTACGCTGATAAGAGACGTAAGCCATTAGAGTTTCAAGTTAGGGATAAGGTTATGTTGAAAGTATCGCCCTGGAAAGGAGTGATACGTTTTGAAAAACGGGGAAAGCTGAACCCTCGTTACATTGGACCTTTTAAGATTCTTGCCAAAGTTGGAACGGTTGCATATCAACTTGAGTTATCCGAGAAACAGAGCCGTGTTCATAGTAATTTTCACGTCTCAAACCTTAAGAAATGCTTATCCGACGAACCGCTCGCTATTCCGTTGGACGAAGTCCACGTCGACGACAAGCTCAATTTCATTGAAGAACCGATTGAAATTATGGACCGCGAAGTTAAACGTTAGAAGCAAAGTCGCATTCCAATCGTGAAGGTCCGTTGGAATTCAAGAAGAGGTCCCGAGTATATTTGGGAGCGCGAAGACCAAATGTAGAAAAAGTACCCTCACCTTTTCGCAAACCCTGAATCCGCGTCTCAAGCTACGTCCTGAGATTTAAGGACAAAGCTCTTTTAACGCGGAAAGGATGTCATGCCCCATAAATTTTAGGTCAATATTGTTAAACTCTTCCGATCATTACTTTTGACTTTTATACGTTACGTTTGAATCCGATAGTTTACCGGGAAGTTAAACCGCGTAAATCTGAAAAACCGCGTCCCGTCATCGGTTATTAATAAGTTTAGGACTTATATAAGATATTTTAACTTTTCTAAGTGTTTCATCATTTTTAATCACTTACGATATTAATTTTAGGGTTTTATCTTTTAAATTGCGTTTTTCGCGTTTTTGACCAAACGGAACCTCGAAAACTCAAAATCTTTTTGTGTAAACTCAAGTTATCAATAATCTTATACCCTAAGTCCAAAGTTTCATGATCATGCTCATGCCCTCACCACTACCTATGAAATTTTAGCTTGTGGACAAGCCTGGACTTGAAATTAAATCATTTATGCTCCACTAACTAAAAATTTGAAAACTTACCAATGCATGTGATGGAAAATGACAACTTTGTTGTCTAGTGACTTGCATGCATGCTATTTCTTACACACTTGGACCATTATTGGTGAGCCAAGACCAAGCCATGAGCTAAACTTGGAGCCAAAGTTGGCTTGAACAATTGTCCTCCCCTCTTTGGCTCATATAGCC
>BQNB010118752.1:0-20934 GCA_026074375.1 Tanacetum coccineum
TCTTCGATTTCTTTCTTGGACGATCGGTATCCTCATCATCAGATGGCGGCTTCGGAATAGCCCCAATACGAACCATATCTAAGTAAAACCTCTTATTCCACACTCGGGACTCATGCAACCTCCTCTCAGCAGTCTCACACTCCATACGAGCCCACACCAACTTAGTCTCAGTCTCAGCCAATCTTTTCTTTAATGTGGCATTCTCCCCACTCTCAAATATCGACATCCTCTCGAGAACATTACCCAAAGCACGCTCGACATTTTCCAAATCATGATTAAGTAACTCCCTTTCTTTTTCCCCAATTTTATCCTTGGATTTGAGAAGAGCAATCTCAGTTTGGCACGTACCCAACTCAGCCTCCATGACTCTAGCTCGTGCACGTGACGCCTCTAAATCACGCCTTAAGGCCCACAATGCTAATCCCTCAACATGAGATGAGTCGCGAGTAGAAGATGACTCTCCTACCTCAAATAAGCCCCTCGGAAAGTCGCTAATAGCATAAGGTTTTTGGGTAATAGTCCCAGCAGTAGCCTCGGGTGAAACATCGACCTCCTCGTCCTCTGACTCAGAATCAGATGACACAGAATCAGATGACACATCTCCAGGTGGCGGGGTTTTGTCACCCTCCACCTCATAAGGAAATATCAACTCAGCATCATCCTCGAGCTCAATATCAACATCTTCCTCGGGTTCCTCCTTGGGATCTTCTTCAGGATCTTCTTCGTCATAATCAACCAAATCAATATCGTCGGAAATGTCAACCATTTCGTTGGGATCATGGATATCCACAACTTGGTTCGGCTCGGGAACAACTGGGTTCACTTCGGGAATAGCTTCGTTCGGCTCGTTAAGATGATTAGGGTTCTCCATGACAATCTGCATCGTATAAATATCTCGTATTAGTATTAAAATAATTACATAATTAACATTTATATTCAAATAAATGAAAATTTCATATTATAACATATATATTTTTCCATATATATATATATGTTAAATAAAATCCTTCTCATTCTTGTTCCATCGGTTAATTTCAGACCCCCCCCCCCCCCGGATATCGCTTATACCAGTTATAGTTAAAAGATTTCAAAAATCCTTTCGTTCATCATTTTTTTTGAAAATCTTTTGTTCTCTACAACTTAAGCTCTTGATACCAATATGTAACACCCCCATTTTAATCGATATCAGCGGAAGGGTATTTGGGGTGCTACGTATATATATATCAACCTCAATAGGCATAGAAAACGACCGAAAAGAGTCGTTTTTTAAATTACATCATTCAAATTAAAAGTGTAACATCATAGGTCCCAAATTGTTTCATTATGTCATACAAACATTTTTGGAAAATATCTTCGCATATGACTTCTTTTAATGGGGCCTTCAAACACATTTAGGTTTCCATAAGCGACAAAAAAAACTCATCGCCGAATTACCTTCAAATAAGACTCCTGAGATAAAACATGCTAAAAGTCAACAATAATGTTGGTGAATCCATAGAGTTTATATATATATAAACAATAAAATTTTCCGAACACAAGTATCATTTCTCAAAATTCATCAGGATATAACGATGTGGATCAGACAAAGTTATAGGGGGATTATTATAAGCCTCATGACATTGAACGTTACCATATAATAAAATGCCCACTATACACCCTCGCTATAAGTGCATATTACTCTCTATACAATGCATCCGTAGTGTCATTTTCCCGACACGAGACGATAGCCAGTCGTCACGGATTGGAGGTGGCAACCTCTAAATAGTACTATTTCATGTATAAGCGTCTACCATTACCCGGTAGTTAACAATTCATAATTTTTGCGAGTCTTTTATCTAGCGAGTTAAGCTAACTTATAATAATCAAAGCTACTAGCATACATTCGGGTCTCTTGTGTTCTATTTTTAAAAACAAGCATGTTATCCCCCTCGCGGGTTTATAAAACAATTAAAGTATTAAAATGCGAGGCTATGAACTCACTAGTGATGTCGGAAGAGAATAGCGATATGAATAAGAACTTCGGGAGTAGGCGAGTCGATCAACCAAGACCTATACAATTAGTAACGGGTCTTAGGTTTCTAGTCGGTAATAATTAATGAAATTTCATAAATAAATTAAATATATATGTATACATGTATTTATATGATGATCTTGCTCTTAAAATATAATTATTTCACACTTAAAGTTTTTTAGGTTTTTAACTTGTTTTTATTAGCTATTTTACTAGTATTGTCTAAATTAGTCCAAAAAGCCCAATAGGCCCATTAAGCAAACCCATTAAGTTATTATATTGGTATTATTACTCAATAACCAGGTCCTAGCCCATTAGTAAGGTCCAAGTGGATTGGGCCTAAAGCTAAGTCCAATAAGTCCATTTTGTTTCATTGGGCCTAGTGGTCCAATAAGCTTTACGGGTCCATTTTAGCTCATACATAACTTTTATTATAAGTTTTCGGGTTCTCGAGGTCGGTATACTTTTATTATCAGTATGTTAGTATTTTAAAACTCTCAAGAAGTGGGTCCTTATCACCTCGGGTTTTAGTTACAAAAATCGCTTTACATAGTATAGTGTTCGGGTAGTAGTAAATTTTGTATACTTTTATGTTTACGAAAATAGTCATAATTTATAAACCGTAAATGGTATAATTGATATATTTATATGCTTGGATTCATAATTAAGTGTACTTTACAGATTCAAAGTCATTTTTATACCTCTTTTAAAATTACTTATACATATAGGTATATTACTACTTAATGGTTAAGTTACTAATTAGGACTGAAATTTCACTTTCATCATTTTTGATGCCATTTACAAACCATAAGAGTTGGTTGACTATCCAATTGATTCAGAATATACATGACTTTAGCTACAACCCATAGTTTTCACTTTTTAATTGGTTCAGTTCGTAAATATGACTTTTTACACAATCTGTACAGCAAGGTCTAGATTTGACTTGTTTTAGTGTTTTGATCATAACTCATTCATTATTTATCCTCTAGGAATCATCCAATTTTCAAGTGTTCATAAGAGATTTATCTATGACCTCATGCTATCAAATCCAACCTCAAACCTTCTGAGTTTTATAGAACTTACTGTTCATTACAGCCTACTAATTTCTTTACTTTTCTCACTAGTTTTAATAGTCATTCTTGTTAGATCTAACCTAGATCTATGCATGCATTAACACTTTTATTCCTTGATCATCATACATAATACATATACATATACATTTGGAAATCAAGAAAAACATAACAAGAACTCATTAAACTTTTACCACAAGAAGTGTAGAAAGATCACAATGATCAAAATAAGAACAAAGATTGATGGAAGCTTTAACTCTAGGCTTATCTTCACCAAAAATTACTCTTGACCACAATTTTCTTTACCAACATGACTTTATAAAACCCTTATAAACTTTAGCTCAAAGTGTAAAAAAACCTTCCTTGAAACCCTTTTCTTAATCACTTCCCAAAGTATAAGGTTACTATAGGCTAGGCTTATTACAATAGTGTTCTTCTTTACTTGAATCTTCATAATTATAAAATAAGTATTTGTATGTGAGATAGGTGGCGTCCCAAAGGAGTAAAAGGGAGAAAGTTTTCAGATTTGAGGTTCTTGACTATGAGTTTTAGTCAAATTTAGGATTATATAAAAAACTATTTGACCAATTTGCCAAGTTGTTTACATTTGGTGCAAGACTAAACACAAAGTGGACACCTCCACTTTGTGAAATCCGCCCTATTGGAGTGGTTTTTAGGGGGGGTGAGGTTGTTTTGACTGCCTCATAATTTGAAAGACGGGTATTATGCAAAGTTACGATATTTACAAAGGTACGCTACGTAAAGGTTTTACGTAAATTACGGAAAATTGCGCAAACTCAGAAAAATAAAAAACGAATGTAATAAAATGTTTCTATGGGAATTTTGAAAATATTAAGCATAGATGCTTACGTAAGACATTCGCCGGTTTCTTTGTAAACGTAACGTAATTTACAAAAGTAAGCCCTAATTCTCTGGTTAGTTGCCGAGTTCATTTTGATTCGTAGTTTTATATATACCCATAAATATATATATACTAATATAAAACTTTTTAGAGTGAATTAAGGGAAATATTTACCATTACACACTTTGATAAAAATTCACTATCAAAAATAAATATAATATATATATAATTACGTATAATAAAACCGGGGAAAGTATGTTCCACCGGGTCGTTATCCCAATGACTTAGTGCAAATTGAACCGCGCTTTGGTTTGGATCTCTGATTTGAAATTGAAGCAAAGATATTTTGGATAGCCTATTACTAACTAATTAAGAAGCAACTAATAAAGACATTAAAGCAAGTAAAAAATTTTAATCCCTAATTGTTAAACTATGATTTCCACTAAATTAAGAAAAATTGCCGTGGATAAATTATTAAAAATAAAAAGCCCTAATTTTTATCTTTTTATAAAAGTTTAATTAAACTAATTAAAACTTATCCCTAATTATTAATTAAAACTTAATGAGCTAATTAAAACTAACTTAAGGACTAATGGTGTAAAAACCTAAGAAACTAACGGGGAAACTGACAAGCTAACGGAGGGACTAACTGAAAAAAACAATTAAAATCGAAAAGTTACACTTTCTACCCTGAGAATCTATCCCGACAACAAACTAAGTCCAAAAAGCATTCGAAATTTTAAAGGGCTTAAAATGAAAAACTCAAAGAAGCAAAGTTGTAAAGGAAGCCAGGGGGAACAAGATTAATAAAGGCTACTAGGGCTGAAACTCACAAATAAGTTCACAAAGAGCTTATCTTTAAGCTGTTACAGAAAGGAGGGCTTATCCCTTGGTTTTAGAAAATAAGCTATAAAAAACTCAAAACTAGATCAAAATAAAAAAAGAAAGAAGTCCTAAAGAGCTTAAGATGTGCTTAATCTAAGAATGCAAGAAAAGAATCAGCTTAAATACTCTTATGCTATGTAAAATGATCAAGAAGTAAGCAAACTCAGGAAATAAGCAAAGTAACACAAAATCCAAGTAAGCTAAAAACCTTAAATAGCTAAACTAGACTTTAAAACTTAAAGAACTTATTAATCGACTTATTATCCATCTAAATGAGCTATAAAATCTAGACTTAAAAGCTAATTTAACAAATTTAGACTCTACTTAAATTCCTACTGTTTTTGGAATTTTCAGGTTTTTATGACTTTTGACGGCTGAATTAAACTAAGTAAATAAGCTAGAAATTGCAAATTAAGACTTAAACCGAATTAAGCTATATTAAAACTTAAATCCTACTGAATTTAATTAGCTAAATCTTAAAATTTACTTATCTAAATTAAGACTAAGAACACAGCAGTACTAACTGAGGTTTAGTACTGCTAGTGTATAAATTCACAAAGTACTTTCGCCTGACGTAATGCTGTTGCAATTTTGATCTTTGAGAACAGATTTAAGCTATGAATTAAGCTAGAAAATAAAAACTAAAACTGATTTTAAGATAAGCTAAAACTAAACTTAATCCTACTGAAATTTAGCTACAGTACTAACTTATGGTTATTCTGGTAGGTAAAGGCTAGAAGTATAATCTTGTGAAGGCAGTACTAACTCTTTAGTTAGTACTGGTAGTGCAATTCAAGAGTGCACTAAACCAAACACTCCTTTATCATTATGACAGAGTTGAGAAAAGCTTTTTAAGAGAAATCTAATGAACAAGTACTAAATACCAGATAAAAACAATTAGCTTTAAACAATACTTTAACTATTCATGATTAAAAATTGAATAGCAAAAATTCTAAGATCTTAACTAATTAAACTAATATTTTTAGATTTTATGAGTTTTTATGACAGAAATTAGCAACTAATGATCTATAACTATTTAAGCAAAAACAGATGAGGACATATAACTAATAAGCACTATGAGAGATATTTAAACACTAATAAGCTAAGAGGATAAGCAAATAAGCAATATTAAAGCATTATAAACTAAAACTTAGCAAACTTAAACTGAAAATACTAATATAAGCAAAGAGAATAAGCAAATAAGCAATGCTAAGCTTAAAAAAAAGATCATTGTTAATTACGAGTCATGACACTAACACTACTCATAAATACTAATTGTGTACTTACTTTTCCTCCCGCAAATCTATGTGTTTTTGTATCTCAGGATTTTTACTTAAGTCTATACCCGAAGGCTCTTTAGATCTTTTGTTTCGATATTTATAATTCCAGAAATAAGCGTAATGGTAAAGAACGCAATAATAGCTCCTAGCCCTTTTCACAAGATTCTAAATGCAATCAAGTTAAAGTCCAATCGAGCGACCAAATGTTGGCTTTTTTATTAGGGCTATTAAGCAAGGCACTAATTCGTGTTCATTACCCTAAGCTTTTAAGGACATCGATTGGACTATTCTCATTGTGACCATATACCCTTTAGACTCTTTAAGGCACAAAACAAGATAAAATTAAGCAACATTATAAACCTCTGTCCTTTAGTAGGCTACTAACATCGGCCACGCCTCCGACAAGATTCTAGCACAAACTATATTTTGACTTGGATTTTATAAGTAAAAACCGGTTTGCCTTTTATCTCGAAGCCACATCGATAGCGACGTCGTACATGCAGGTTATTCTAATTATTATGACATCGGACCCTACCTTATATGAAAACTCCCAACATCGGCAACGCCCTACCCGACTGATGGAAGTAATATGGCAGAGATACTTATTTATTATTTTTTGTATTTTTAAGCCAATTAAGTATTTCTGATGTGTACTCTTATAATCTCAAAGGATCTAAAGAAAACTTATATTAGCTAATTTATTACTAAAAAAACCATACACTTTATCATATTAAAACATTTCTATATAGAGGTGAAATACAATTAATGGGAGAAAAGCCACAATTTAATACTTATGTGCTTGAAAGAAACCAACTATCTACGTTTAATGTCATGACTTATAAATAACACTATCATTTCTTGTTCTTCACAAAAGAAATTTGCAAATTACTGAGCTCTTATTTAAAATCCAACTCGGCATAATTTAAAATTCTAATTGTGATTAGAAAACAAGTCTTTCATTTACTAATGATTTCAAGTTCTAGAATGTTTAAAGTCTATATGAAGACACTGCACCAACTATCATCATTTAATTGTTAAGGGAGAAAGCTAGAACTCTACACGTACGATCGGGTCAAAAATTACTTCTTATTCTTACCAACGGAAAACCTACATTTATGTCTTAACACCCTTTTTTTAATTTTTTTTTTATATATAATTTTTTTATATATATGACTAAAAATTTAAAATTTTTGGTATTTTTGTGGGAAAAACGGGTACGTGAGAACAAAACAATATGCAAGCAACATCAAATCGACTTAGTTTCCCTCCCCAAACTAAAACGAAACATTGTACCTCTAATGTTTAATTGGGGATCCTTACGTAAATTCTAAGCCGTATATAAGGTATGCAAAGATAAAACGTTAATCGATTATGTAGAAAGGATATGATCTCCCACAAACTTAATTTCACACACAAGGATGTGTGAAAAAGCTGAGTAGAACGGGATAAATCAATCGGAACACGGAGAGATTCAAAGAATTTGTGGGAAAATCCTGCCAAATAATCACATAACAAACAAGCAACAATAAACATCGAATAACCGTGTAGAGAGAACAAGCTCTCTCCAAATAACACAATTAGTAAGACTCAAATTAGAAAGCAACTCTAATAGAGATGTTAAAGCATGGGATTAGGTGATCCCACGGCGGCTCTGTTTTTGGTCATCCGAGTCGTCATGCTGACTCGATCATGAATTTAGTTGTCCTTAGGGAAAGTCTGGAGGTCCGGGATAACCAATGGTGGTGTATCCCCTCCATAGTAGTGCTTCAAACGGTGGCAATTGACTTTGAAATTAGAACCATCGGCATGAGACAACTTGGCAGTGCCATAAGGATAAACTTCGGTGATTGTGAAAGGTTCGGACCAAGGGATTTGAGCTTTCCAGAGAATAGAAAATCTTTAATCGAGAGTTGAAAAGCAAAACTTTGATCACCACATTGAAGATTCGGTTCTTTATCTTGGAATCGTGTAGTTTCTTTGTCTTCTCCTTGTGATTAACACGAAATTTCTCATAAGCTTGATCCCGAAGGCTCGCTTTTGGTTCATTCAGTTGAACGCTTTCGATCGATCGCCCAGCGATAATTTAAATCGAGTTGGCTAATGCTTGAGAGCCCATATGCTTTGTGTTCTAGTTCAACTGGTAAGAGACATGCTTTTTCATAGACTCACTTATTACGGAGTGATCTATAGGAGGTCTCTGTAAGCAGTTCTTAAAAGCCCATAATGGCATCATCTAGTTTGTCGACCATTGAGGCACGGTTTTCTGCCTACCGTTCTCTCCAGATTCTTTGAGAACCTCGAATTCGTGACTTCAATTGAACCATCGTTGAGGTGGTAAGGATGTCGAAAGACGATGGGTGTGACACCATTTTTAGACATAACTTTATCAAATTTGTCGTTACAAAAATGGGTGGGTCCCGACGATCGCTTATGATTGCCTCTCGTGAGCACCGAATCGGGAGAAAAGGGGTATTTTAAGAATTTAAACAAACCTTACCCTAGGCATCGTTGGTGGGGATTCGCTTTCGCTTCAACCTCTTGGCAAGATAAACGAAGGCTACTAGAATTATATTTGTTACACCTAGACGACGGAAAAGGTCCCATAAAATCATTCCCATAATATCGAAAAATCTCACAAACTTGGATTCATTTTGAGGCATCTCATCCGTTGAGAGATTTTGCTTGTCATTTGACATGCATCACAAAGTTTTGATAAATTCGTAGGCATCCTTATAAATGGTAGGCCTCAAAAAGAAATCGCATCAAAAATCTTCTTGGCTGGGTTATGTTGGCTCCATAGTGTCCCGGTGGCATGGTCCTATATGACAAGCTTCGAGAATTTCGGAGAGCTTCTTTGCCATTACACTTTCAGATTATTTGATCCGCACAGTTTTGAAAGGAAGGGTCATCCCAAAAGTAATGTTTACCATCTTTAAGAACTTGTTTTTTCTCTTGAGTTGCATTCTTTTTTATAAATTTCACACCGCGTGGTAGTTAGCAAAGTCGGCAAACCACGGGGTACTTTGGTCTTAGGAAGTTAAAAACACACTTAAAGTCTCTAAGGAAAGTCTTTGGGATTTCTTTTGGATCAAAGTATTTCGTAAGGGGTTTTTCGAGACAGAGAGAGGTGATCTGCACATAGTTTCAGCTTCCTTCGGGTATCGTCGATATAACTTTAATAATCAAATTCCTGACAGAAATATAAGACCACCTCCCAGCTCGATTCTCGCTCAATCTTGCTTTGCGTCCCTTTTTTGTTAAAGATGGTATCGCAATTTCATAAGCGGATCTGTGGTTAAGTGTAAACAAACACTCTTGTTCATGATTAACATATATCAAAACTTGCTCTCGAAAGCATTAAACTACTGCACTGCGCATCTCTTTTTCCGTTGCTTGTAGTAATTCGTTTCTGCTTCATACAGTTCATCGTCTTGCCTTACGCGTAATGAATGGGTCAGGAACGTGCTTCTCAATCCTTTCGTCCTAGAACCGCACCTATTGAATAATCAATTTGCTTCGCACATGATTTCAAGAGGGTGGTCCCAATTTGGCTGCATATGAGAATTGGAGCTTTGGTCAAACTTCTTTTTTAAATGTTGAAGGCTAGAGATTGCATCTTCTGAAAAATGAAAAGGTGTGTCATATCTCTAAGAGATGGGGCATGGGTCTGAGAGATTTACGAATAGTCTTTGATAAATCTGTGATAGAATCCAGCATGCCGAGAAAAACTTAGAATTCCTTTAACGGTCGTTGGATGGGAAGCTTAGAAATGACATCAACGTTAGCCTATAGACTTCATTCCTTTTCTTGAGATCTTTATGTCCTAAAACAATGCCTTCTTTAACCATGAAAATGGCTCTTTTCCCCAATTTAGTCTAATTTGGTGTCTTCACCTCCTTTTAAGATTCTATCTTAAATCTAGCAAAGACACGAGGGAAAAAAAAGAATCTCAAGACTAAAAAAATCGTCATAAAAACTTCCATTGTTTTCTCTATCATGTCGTGAAAAAATGCGCCTCATACAACGTTGCGAAAGTTCTCGGGGGCATTGCACAAACCGAATGGCATACGACGATTCGCGAAAGTTTCCGTAATGGGGGCACGTAATAGTAGTTTTTTCTTGTCTTTAGGATCAATTGGGATTTGAAAAATACCCTGAAAAACTATCTAAGAAACAATATAACTCGGTTGCCGCGCTAATCGCACTTACAATATGGTACCATGAATGGCAATGGAAAATGGTTCTTTTCAAGTTGCTTCGTTCAACTTTCGGATAGTCGATGACAAAACTCTCCATCCAGTGACTTTATCTTGTAGGCACAGATTCATTTTCTTGTTTGTGAACGGTCATACCACCTTTTTTAGGAACACAATGGACCGGACTAACCCATGGACTATCCGAAATTGGATAAATCAATCCCGCGTCAAGAAGTTTTTCTACTTCTTTCTTGATGACGTCGTGGATTTTAGGGTTAACCCTCCTTTGATGTTGCACTGAAGGTTGGTAATCATCTTCTAAAAGGATTTTGTGTGAGCAAAATTCTGGATCTATGCCTCGGATATCAGAAAGTTTCCAAGCAATTGCTTGTTTTCGGTTTTTCAAAACATTAATGAGTGAGGTCTTTTCATCTAGGCTCAAATCTTTTGAAATTATGACTGGAAGTTTGTTATTTTCCTCTAAGAATGCATACTCGAGATGCGGAGGTAACTCTTTAAGTTCGACTTCTGGAATTTCATTTTTTGGTTCATAAGAAGTAGCATATTTGACTGAAGACTTCTTTGGTTCGACAACTTTAAGATCTTTTTGAATTCCGGGTGAGTAATCTCCTTGGTTTGGGTGAGGTAATGGATCATTGTTGAGAAGTGCCTCGAGAATGAGAATGTCACCCTCGGGATCATAGTATGTAGCATTGAAAACTGGTGAAACTGGTTCATCATCAATTGCTATAAAAGCATCGGCTTCTTCAAAGAGTAGAAAATCGCTCTCATCAAACGGAGTAAGTGTTGGAGATGAAGTAGAAACAATTGGATCGAAGTGCGGAGAAGGATTGTTATAAGCAACGGAATCGGAAAATCCAAGTACTTCTTGTGAGTACTACTCAAAGTGACATCGATGTTAGATCAACTTTCTTCAATGATTCGAGATTGTTATATGAAATGGAAGGTGCATCTCCTCTTTTAAGGGTTAATGATTGATCATCATTTAATGAGTTTATCTCTCCTTCGTAAAACATCGACTTAAACGCATGTGACCGTCCTAAGGAAAGGGTCGCCCGAGTATCAACGGTACTCGGTGGATCGGCTATAAAATCAAAAAGATAACGAAATTCGGCGGGGAAGTAAAACTTCCTACTTTGATACAAAATACATTTCTGCTAAACATCGGTTTGGTTTGGAAATTGTTCGGATCGCAGCTAATTCTAATACCATTTTTGTTTCGTTAGGGCCTGAGAGTTTGAAGCCTTTTACAAATGGATAATGGCAGGAGTTTGATACTATGCACCTAAATCGGCATGGTCTAAGTAACTATCAAACTATGAAAAATCACATGGAATGAGAAATCGACCGGGGTCACCCAGCTTTTCTGGAAGCTTTTTAAGGACAACCGCACTACAATTTTCATTCAACGGCGTTTTGGTTAATTCGATTAATTTGTCTTTGTTATTAAGCATCTTTTTGAACATTGGAGCAAACTTTGGCATATGAATGATGTGAGGCTAGCATACGCGAATTAGTATCAAAATGAAGAATACGGGAGATTTCCATAAACTTTGAAGCTTTGATCTCATCATTTTAACGGAATCGTTTGTTGTTAAAGTTCTTGATGGGTAAGGCAAATTAGGTTTGGCTTTGTTGGCAACGAAAGAAGGTTCTTCGATTGGTTCTTTGTCTTTGGTTTGTTCATGGACCAATGGAGGAGGTTGGATGTCTTCGGTGCTCGGTAGCTCCGTATCCTTTGTCACCTTACTTTCCTTTTCCACCACCGGCGGTGGAATCGGAGGTCCATCGTATGAAACACCACTACGAGTTGTAATTGCCTTGGCTTCGTTTCTTGGGTTTGGAATGGTATTGCTTGGTAAAGAGCTTGAACTTGAAGGTTGGTTGGTATTGCCTAAATCATCAAACTTGGTGCAAAGGCTTGTTAACTAAACTATGTAACATTTGCAATTTGATTTTGCAAACTGATTTTTGATTTTGACATTCTTTCAATATTGCATCTTTTGCTTGACGTCGCTTTCAAAATCTGTTTTTATAAACACTAT
Source organism: Tanacetum coccineum (assembly GCA_026074375.1). Lineage (NCBI taxonomy): Eukaryota > Viridiplantae > Streptophyta > Magnoliopsida > Asterales > Asteraceae > Tanacetum > Tanacetum coccineum. The sequence continues at coordinate 12,371 of BQNB010118752.1, forward strand.
TTGTTGGAATAAGTTTGTACTGAAAAACATTGAATTGATTGGTGGTTGAATGGTTGGTGTTTGGTATTGGTGGAGCTTGACTTAAACTTGATTTTTTGACGTTTTTGATTAAACGTTCCCCACGGTTTTGTGAATATTCAGGATTGATTCACTTGATATCGGTTTTGGTTGGTTTGCGACATTTGGTTGATTGATACCGGTTGGTCTCATTTGAGATTTCCAAATGGAAGGTTGGTTTCCTTTGGAGAAATTTCCAAACAGCTGCTGTTTGTTGAAATTGTTGGAGGTTGTCATGATAAAACGGGGGAAAATCATATTCCACATCGAGTCAACGGAAAAAGGTTAAATTGGTGATTTGATCCCACAAGTTTGACACATCTTCCTCAATGCTTTGACGGGTGCAGGAGTTGTTAGCAACTAAATCTTTCATTTGGATTCATCATTTTGGTTCATCTTGATAGTCATCTTATCCTCGAGAGAAGAGGCTTTTTGTTGAAGTTCGAAAGAATTATTGGAAGATGAAGAATTTGAAGAGGAGATCTGTACCACTCTTTAATCATTCAGCAGACGACTTTGGAGTAACGAACCTTTTGACTTGATTTCAATTAAATCGCTAAACCTTCTTGAGGCTCTTGTCGAGATATTGCCACTCCGCGGCGGAATTCTTAGGCTTCTTGATCGTATTGAATCACGAATTATAAAAAGTATCAAGTTGGTGGAGTTCCGAAAAGCCATGGTGAGGACATTGACGAAGGAGTCCTTTAAAACGTTCCCATGCTTCGTTAAAGGCTTCATTTGGTTTTTGGTAAAAAGTAATGATCTCATTCCGATAGTAAGTGGTTTTTGAAGGTGGGAAGTATTGGTTTATGAATTTTGAAACAAGGTCGTCCCATGTAGAGATTGATCTTAGGAGGGTTCCTTGTCTAACCAATCTCGAGCTTCACCGTCTAGAGAAAAAGGGAAAAGCAAAAGCTTAACCGAAGTGTTCGGAACTTCTGGATGTCTAAACGTTGAAGTGACCTTGTTAAAAAATCGAAGATGATTGTGGGGATCTTGTCTACCCGTAAATTTATTACTTTGCACAAGATTGATTAACGGTTGCTTAAGCTCAAAATTATTAGCATTGATTGGTGGAACAACTATAGCATCTTCATAACCCTCGATGGGTGCTTGTAACATTTGGGCCATCGTACGATTGTCGGCCATTGGAACAACGTTTTGTTCAACAATTGGTTCTTCTAAATCAAAATTTTCAACAACCGGAAGAGTTTGTTGTGACGGACGTCTACGAGATTGCGAACGTTGTTGCGCATAAAAATAAAATAAACAATTTAATAGCAAAAGTTACACTAATTTTTTTTTTTAAAAGTAATGAATTTTAACGGTTACACGAAAGAGACTTAAACCAAATAATCAACTACTTCACGGTAGCTCTTGAAAATTGCTTTTCAAGGTGAGCCGTACTTGGTAGTGACACCAAAGGCAAGTGTTAAATCTTTGATTACGATTTGGGAACCAATAAGTTCACCGGAAATTGAAATGATAAACCCTCCGGTTGAGTTTGTTTATTTTGGATTATTTTTTCAATTGGTGATTTTTATTTCTTTAAATTAAAAAGGGAAAGATTTTTGTTTGATTTTTTTTTTTTTATTTATTATTCTTTTACTTATAATAAAAAAGAAAAGGAAAATATTTTTTACTTTTTATATTTTATGATTTTATATTTTTGAATTATAAAACAAGAATGAAACTTTCGAGAACGAAAGGATCTTCAAACTAAATCAACAAACACAAAACGAAGGAATCGTAAACACTAATCCCCGGCAGCGGCGCCAAAAACTGATTCGTAGTTTTATATATACCCAAAATATATATATACTAATATAACTTTTAAGAGTAATTAAGAAAATTACCAAGTTACCCTTGATAAAATTCACTCTCAAAAAAATATATAATATAATATATAATACGTATAATAAACCGAGCAAGTATGATCACCCGGGTCGTTATCCCCAATGACTAGTGCAATTGAAACCGCGCTTAGGTTTGGATCCTGATTTGAATGAAGCAAAGATATTTTAGATAAGCTATTACTACTAATTAAGAAGCAACAAATAAAGACAATTAAGCAAGTAAACTAATTTTTATCCCTAAAATGTAAACTAAGATTTCCACTAAATTAAGAAAAATTGCCGAAAATTATTAAAAATAAAAGCCCTAATTTTTATCTTTTTATAAAAGTTTAATTAAACTAATTAAAACTTATCCCTAATTATTAATTAAAACTTAATGAGCTAATTAAAACTAACTTAAGGACTAATGTGTAAAAAAACCTAAGAAAACTATCGGGAAACTGACTAAGCTAACGGAGGGACAATGAAAAAAAAACAATTAAATCCGAAAAGTTACACTTTCTACCCTGAGAATCTTTCCGACAACAAACTAAGTCCAAAAGCATTCGAAATTTTAAAGGGCTTAAAATGAAAAACTCAAGAAGCAAAGTTGTAAAAGGAAGATAGGGGAAAATGATTAATAAAGGCTACTTAGGGTGAAACTCACAAATAAGTTCACAAAGAGCGTATCTTTAAGCTGTTCAGAAAGTGAAGGGCTTTTATCCTTGGTTTAGAAAAATAAGCTATAAAAAAACTAGAAACTAGATCAAAATACAAAAGAAAAAAAAAGGAAAGGGTTTTCCTTTTTTTTAAAGAGCTTAAGATGTGTTTATCTAAGAATGCAAAAAAATCAAAGCTTAAACTTACTCTTTATGTTACTGAATGAAATTGATCAAGTAGTAAGCAAAAATTCAGGATAAAAAGCCAAAGTACACAAAATCAAGTAAGCTAAAAACCTTAAATAGCTAAACTAGACTTTAAAACATAAAGAACTTATTAATCGACTTATTATCCATCTAAATGAGCTATAAAATCTAGACTTAAAAAGCTGATTTAAACAAATTTAGCTTACTTAATTCCTAATGTTTTGGAATTTTCAGGTTTTTATGACTTTTGACGGCTCTGAATTAAACTAAGTAATAAGCTGAAATTGCAAAATTAGACTTAAACCGAATTAAGCTTATATTAAAATAAATCTACTGAATTTAATTAGCTTAAATCTTAAATTACTTATCTAAAAATTAAGTAAGAACACAGCCAGTACGAACTGAGGTTTTTAGTTAGTCTGTAGTGTAAAAATTCAACAGTACTTTCGCTGAAAGTACTGCTGATGCAATTTGATCTTTGAGAACAGATTTAAGCTATGAATTAAGCTAGAAAATGAAAACTAAAACTGATTTTAAGATAAGCTAAAACTAAACTTAATCCTACTGAAATTTAAGCTAACAGTACTAACTTATGGTTAGTACTGGTAGTGTAAAGGCTCAGCAGTACTAATCTTGTGAGGGCAGTACTAACTCTTTAGTTAGTACTGGTAGTGCAATTCAAGAGTGCACTAAACCAAACACTCCTTTATCATTATGACAGAGTTGAGAAAAGCTTTTTAAGAGAAATCTAATGAACAAGTACTAAATACCAGATAAAAATTAGCTTAAAACAAACTTAACAATCATGATTAAACAACTGAATAAGCAAAATTCTAAGATCTTAACTAATTAAACTAATGTTTTTGGATTTTATGAGTTTTTATGACAGAAATTAGCAACTAATGATCTATAACTATTTAAGCAAAAACAGATGAGGACATATAACTAATAAGCACTAGAAGAGATATTTAAACACTAATAAGCAAAGAGAATAAGCAAATAAGCAATATTAAGCATATAAACTAAAACTAAGCAACTTAAACTGAAATTAGAGAAGAGTGAAAAGAGAAACTTACTTGATCCTTTAGCTAAACAAAAGGAACCAATTAAGGCAGCTACAAGCTCTCTAGCTTATGAATAAGCTAGAGTATAAGTCCTTGGGATCTCTTCCAAGTTAAGATCCCCTTCCAAAAAGCTCTAATCCAATTAGATCCATAATAGATTTAACTGATTTAAGGTTTAGGTAAGATTAATTCTGAATTCAAACAGCTCTATTTCAGCTTATAGACTGAAAGAGCTTAATATGAGCTTATTAGCTTATTGAGACAAAATGGCTTATTAAGAGAGCTTAAAGGTTGAAAATAAGAAGAGCTTATGACAAATTAAAACTGAATTTCATTAATTGAAAACTGAATTACATTACTAGAAAAGAAGATTACAAAAACATTTAAGTAAAATTACGAAATTAAACTAAAAATTACTAAAAAGAAAGATAAAAAGATAAGACTCCTTTTGTGTGTGAGAATGAGGCCTATTTATAGTGCCAAGCTGAAGCTTCTAGGCCCTCTTAGCTCCCATCAATCTCTGCCATCCAATCCCTCAATCATTGGGGCTAAATTTTGAGCCGTTAGATCACTTTGTGGACACCTGAGGATTGCCAGCGTGTCATTCTATTGATGTGACGTTTGTGCTTCTTTTGTGAGTGTTTTAGCACAAAAACCCACTTAAATTTGTGCTTTCACCATTGTTGACGTGGCTCTTCTTGAGAGAAGGTTAATGAATCCTTTGATAAAGACTGATTTGTCCCTTCATTTGTGATGTAGACCTCTTGAATTGACTTAATCACCCTCTAATTTTGATTTGCCCTCTCTTTTACCTATGCTGGTGAAATGGAGAAGACGGGTGAATAGTAAATGGGATTCCCGCCTATTTTTGGACAGTTAAAACTGTTGAACTTTGGTGAGTTTGCACATTTGGTCCTTGTCTTTCTTTTCTCTCTTTCAAGTTATAAATAACTTTTGGAAATTGCAAGATTGGCCCTTGTGGTTGATATAAAAGGCATGGGCTAGGGTTTTGGCTTTTCTTTGACTGGATTTGACTGAGGCTTGACTTTTCGGCTTCGGCTTTGAACTCTTCTGATTCTCGTGTCCGTGTTTGCTTGATTTTGACTGTATTCTTGTGATTTTTGACTTATCCGTACCTGCACACACAAAACACAAATACAATCATATTTTTGCCATTTTTGGTCTGTTTTGGGTTTGATTGGGTTATTTTAAGCATAAATAGATATGTGTATTCTACACTTATCAGCTCACTGTGTGAAAACACACAGTTATATAGTCGCCTATGAACTTTGATGCGTGCTTGTTGTGTTTTATGTGTGAGGAAGGTCAAAAGCTTAATTTTGGCCCTTGAATTTGCTTGGTGCCCAATCCTTATTATCATAGCCCTCCATTTCCTTGTCGTTTTCATTGTCCAATGTTGATTTAGGGGATTGCCAAGGTGGCAATAAGCTATGTAAAGTGGGTTTTAATGGTTTTTGTTGTTTTGTTGCAGGGAAAGGGGAAGAAGACAATGAACAGTGGGTCATGGTGTTTAGGCGGGAAACATGGAAGAGATGTACAGTATTATGAGCAGGGTGTGAGTTTGAGGAATTGGCAAAAATAGTCCCTGAGTGTGTTTTTTTTAATTACAACCACAGTCCTTGTGGATTGCATCTTTGGTCCTTGTAGTTTGTAATTGTTTGTACCGTTAGTCCTTAAAGGACTAACGGTGTAAGGGTTAAAAGGACAACGTTGTTATGTGGGTTATGGGTTTAGGTTTGGGCTTGTTTGGGCTCGGGTGTAGTTTTTTTTATTATAAAAAGGTATTGGGCTAATGTGTGCGCTTAGTATAAAGGGTTTTGGGTTTTAAAGGTTTAATAATGGGTTTAGTATATAAGTGGGCTGACCAGGTCCTACTAGGTAGGTACGGGTGGGTCCACTTTTGACAGTTTGGGTTTCGGGGTTGACTTTGGTTGACTTTTGGCTTTGATTTGAGTTTTCTTTCACGCTCTTTCCGTTCTCGTGCTTGGTTTTGTCGTTTTTGGCTTGATTTTCCGTCCTTTTCTTGGATATCCGTTTCCTGCACAATATAAGTGAAAACATACAAATACAATGTATTTTTGGTACGTTTTTGGTCATTTAAGTCTAATTTTAAAGGTCAAAGGTATGTGAATTTAGGCACATACAAAAATCCCCCATACTAAACTATTGCGTGTCCTCACGCAATGCAATAAGTAAGCACTTAAGAAAACTAAGAACCTCAATCCCCCTCGACTAATTACCTCGAAAAGTAGCTAAGTGTTCATCGAGGGAAATTAAAGAATCAATAGCTTTGAAAAGCCCTGTTTTTACCATTTTTAAACGTATTCACTTATTCCTACACATTTTTGTTCTTTTCATTTTTCTCATTTTTTTGTACTTTTCATATTAAGCAACTAACTAGAACGTTTGATTTTCGTTATTATTATAACTTTTAGGGATCATAGAACAAGATGCATTTTAATCCTAAAATGCCCCAAAAGGGATAAATTCATCGTTCCCGACTTTTCACTTGTCCCAAACCAAGCTTAAAACGAAATCACCGTTAAATATAAGTTAAGATGCTAACACTACTCATATTTGTAACTTGTGAACTTTTCACTCCCGACAATTATTATATCTTAGGTGAATGTGCCATTTTGAATTTCAACCATGGATCAACGTTTTGCAAAATTCTATGCTTCACGTTCCACCCGAGAATAATGAGTTTGAAGGCGAGATCATCCCATGTAGCGACTTTCGTCTCGGCACATCCCAACCTTGCGGCTAAGTGACCAGGCTTTTGACACCCCACAGAGACTAGTATCGGGACTCATGGACCTTTGGTTTAAAAAACTCTTAGGTTTCCCGTATATACATAGCTTATTTAGAAAACTTAAAATGAAATAGTCAAAGTTCAAAAGCATATTTAAATTTAACAAAAAGAGATTTTCCTTACATTTATTAATTCACACTTAATATTTAAACATAACATTGATGCAATTGTAACCCTCGACCTTTTAGAAGGCTGCAACATCGGTTGTGAGCCGGCAAGATGCAGCAAACTTTTATTAGCCCACAGTTTATATTTATTATTCATTATATTTTTTTTCATTTTTCATCATATTTTTCATATATTTTTTTTAATTTTTTATATATTATATAGAGAAGACTTCTTTTTAAAAAATTTAAGTATAAATTTGAACTAAGACTAAAATTATTGCTATCAACTACATAAAAATTGTTGATTTAAGTTTAATCTCCAAAAATAGCACGTATTATTAGTCCGGTTAGGAGCTTATGGGAGAAAAAGCCACAAATTACATACATGAGCTCTTAAGATTTCTAAATAATCCTTGTTTAGCATCCAACTCATACTTAACTCTATCATTTTTCGTTCTTCGCGAATTTCCGCGAACGCCTAGTCTAAAAGTTAAGGAACAAGCTAGAGCTCAACACGCTCGATTCGAGTCAAAATTTATTCTTATTCTACCCAGCAGGAAAGTCAAAATTGTGACAAAACACTTATTTTCTTTTTGAAAATTTTTAAATTTTTAAATTTTTTTGAAATTTTGGTGGTAAAAACGGGATTACGTGAAAACAATGGCTGCAGGCACAATCAAACCGATAGATCCCCCCCATACTAGAACTAAACATTGTCCTCAATGTTTTAAGAAGGGTCTATACGTAAATCTAAGGCCGTTTATTAATTATGCCAAAAGAAAAATGTTAGTCGATAAGATTAGTGATAGGTCACATGAATCTTGAATCAATCATATCAACATGTAAGATTAGAGAGAATGAGGTCAAGTGAAGGCAAAATTCAAATCTTATTATGGAGGAAAAAATGAGAGTTAGTTACAAGGGCATCACCCTCTAATGAAGATTAAAGGGCTATTTATAGGCAATGGGAGGGAGGCTTCCCTTCCTTATTTTCCTAACTTGTCAATACTAGTCCCTAGACTTTGGTTATTATGTTATTTCTTACTTAAAGCATAATAAACCGTATTACAAGCTATATTAAACTAAACAAAATAAAGACTAATAACAAAATATAATAAAACCACATAATCGACACTTTTTCATAAACCTAACAATCTCCCCCTAAGGGTCGATTATTCTGGGCGTTCCCTCCTTGGTCCAAGTGGTCTTCCATTGACGTACATCTCCCATCTTCTCATTTGATCTCGATAATTCAATCGAACTTCAATCTCTTCTTCAAACAACTTAAGAAACTCTACTTCATCATTTGTGAGTTCTTTTTGCACATAGCCATACTTGACATCATTATTATAACTCTTTAGTCCTTCAAGCATTCTTCTCAGTGTTGCATCATAAAACTTATGTATCTCTGAATGTCTTATCACCCTTTTATCTTTCTTGCTATTAGTGTAAATGATTCCATGTACGAGCTCATAGATAATAGAAAACACATCATATTCTTCAATTCCTAGGAATGTAATTGTTGGAGCAGTGAGATTAATCTTCTGTTGATAGCTTTCGATTCCAAGTTGAAAATCGTGCACTCTTTCCCATATCACTGAACTCCTGATGAACATTGATAGAGATCATAGCAATCCTGTATTAGCATAATCAGGTACCTTGTTATTCACTATCAGCAGATACATGTCTTCAATGTCATTCTTATTGAGGTTCTTGTAATCTTGCTCGGTTATTGACACTATCTAGTCATTAGCTCTTCTTGCCATAATCTTTGTGATAAACTTATGTTCATGACCCAATTC
>BQNB010118753.1:0-20933 GCA_026074375.1 Tanacetum coccineum
ATGGGCTTTACAAAACGCGTATAGAGATTATGCATATCCTTTCCTAAGATATCTCATGCATATCTCTAACTCTAACTAACTTCTGCATAAGCAGACTTAACTAATACATAGCCAGTACTAACTATGATACACTACCAGTACTAACTATGCTAACTCTTCTACCAGTACTAACAGATGTACTGGCAGAACTAACTATATATTACTAACAAAATTAAGTCTAGAATACTTAATTCCTAACACTCGGCCGTCGTTGCCAGCTGAGATGGTTCGGTTTTCCCTCTTTTGTATCCTATTTGTCTTTTAGTGAGGTCCAGGGGTGCACAACGGCACCAGAAGAGTGGTGTTGTGGAAGGAGGAGTTTTTTTATGTTGTGATGTTTTCTAGCGTTATAAGAGTTTTCTCCACGACATCAACGGGACTGTATTAGAGTACCTAATGCTCTTATGACGGAGGGTGTTAAACATCAAAATGGAGTTTAACTTGTTAGTTAATCTCATTTGACAAGTTGATTCTCATGACACATATTCGCTTGTTTTTATTACTTGCATACATGGATTTTGGGTCAGGTGACACCGTAGAGTTTCTGTATTTTGTTATTGTTGAATATGAATGTTTGCAAATAAAGAAATTGATATGTTGTTAGAACTTCTGATCTTTTTCTGTTGTAAAAAGTAAATTAAATGTGTCTAGGTCCTTCTCCCAAATAAAAATAAACTTTAAATTTCTAACGTCTAAATAAAAAAAATATTCCTAGCAGATCTAAAACCTATGGCGATTCTAAAACCCTAAAACACTAAAATCTCTCTAATCTACTACCTTTCATTTGTCATAATCATGCTAAGGCCCTATTAATTAAGTAGTTTCACTTTGTGATCGATCTCATAACGAAGTTTCTTACATGATGATTGCTTTGGAACCATAGGGCTCGGTTTGATCTTTTAGGTTTTTTTTTCCTTTTTCCTTTTTCTGTTTTCTTTTTCATCATGGGAGTCAATAATCTTTTTTCATATAACACAAAGGAGGATTAAACTCAAAAGATCTCCAAATCAGTTTTTGTTACGAATTTTCCTGATCATTACACATCTCGTGACTTGTGGAATGTTTGTGTCACATACAGTAATGTAATTGATGTTTTCATTCCGTTGAAGAGATCCAAAGCAGGTTACAAAGGGAAAACATAAGTAATTTTTCTCAGTCAAACAAGATGAATGAGGGATTTTCTCAGCCGAAGAAGATGAATGAGGGGTTCGTTAAAAACACTTTTGCTTCTGCTTTGAATACAGGTATTCCAAAACCTATATTGGTGGAAGAGACGTCTCCAGCCATTGTTATTGACGACTCGTGCCTAATGGAACGCGATTTTTCTTGTTCTTTAATAGGAAAGATCAAAAATATTAATGCCCTATCAAATCTTTACATAATCCTAGCCAATAAGGGATTTGAAAATGTGAAACTAACTTATGTGGGTGGCTTGTGGGTTCTCTTAGAAATTCATTCCAATGTTTCTAAAGAGAAGATTAGTAAACATGTTGGTGTTGGTTTATGGTTTAGTGTGTTGCAACCTGCTTGTAATTCATTCGTGAGTGACGAAAGAATAGTTTGGATCTCTATTGAAGGGCTGCCTATAAAAGCGTTGACGCATAATTCGTTTACAAAAATAGCTTCTATATGGGGAGAACTCACAGACTTAGAAGATTCAGAGAACATTTCACTTTCTCACAAGAAGTTGTTTGTGAAAACTAAAACTAATGTGACCATCGATGATAAACTTAAAGTTATTGTTAAAGGTCATGTTCACTGGATCCATGTTAAAGAGCTTGAAGCCTGGTCCCCTAAGTTCATTAAAAAAGATGATGATTATTCATCATCTGATGAAGATTCTGCGGGTGATGAGAATGAGCATAAAACTGATGTCAATGAGAATGAGTTTGAATTAGAGGATGATAAAGAAGTAGAACGAGTCTCTGAATCGAGCTGTATGCATGTGGATGACAACGTGATTAAAGACAAGGAGAATGGTATGGTAAAAGGAAGTGTGAACGCTATTGTTAGGGATCATGTTTCAAGCCCTGCTATTGGAGACGATCTTACGAAAGCTAATGTCCATTCAGCCGATCCTTTCAATATTTACGATATGTTGAACAAGAACAACAACAAAACAAATCAATCGAGCGAGGAATTACAACATCCTCCTAGTTTTACCCCTAGTGTAATCAAGGGTGGGAAGTACTCAGAAGCTATTTTGAAGAGGATTACAACTAGAATGAACCGGCATGTAAAGATCATAATGTGCCTATGAGTGAGGATATAAATTCAGCCCAAAGCAACAATAAATTTAGTTCTCAGAAAACTTCAAAAGGGCGGACCTCTTTTAGAAGTTCTAGATGAAATGGTCAAAGTGGGTCAAGCTATGGGTTATAATATGGACGGTTGCATGAAGAACATGGAGGCAATCATTGGTTCTCAAGGAGATCGTGATGTTTTTAAATGCATTTTATGTCTCTGAATATACAGAGTCTTTGTCACAAGACCAAAAAGGAGTGGGTAAAGGAGTTATGTTCGAAGCATCGTATCAATCTTGTAGCTCTTCAGGAAACTAAGATGGAGAATATGGATTTGTTTACTATAAAGGCGTTATGGGGTGACTTATCGTTTGATTTTGCTACTAGTTCTTCTGTTGGAAACTTGGGCGGTATTTTATGTGTTTCGGATCCTTATTCTGTTGTCAAAGATCATGTTTCTTCTTCTGATTATTTCTTGGCTATCATGGGTACATGGATTCCTACGTCAACCAAACTTCTTATAATTTCGGTCTACGCTCCTCAAGAGTTATCCAAAAAGAGACACCTTTAGGATAATCTTTGTTCTATGATAGACCAATGGGAAGGTGAAACTGTGATATTGGGAGATTTTAATGAAGTTCGCACGGAGCAGGAGAGATTTGGCTCTTCGTTCAACATTACAGGTGCTAATGCCTTTAACAATTTTATTTCTATGGCAGGTTTGGTTGATATTCCTTTAGGAGGCTTCGCTTTCACTTATGCTCATAAATCGCCTACTAAAATGAGCAAATTAGATAGATTTCTTATCTCCGAAGGCTTAATGGAGATTTTCCCTCATCTATCAGCTTTATGTCTCGATAGACACTTATCTGACCATCGTCCTATCATTACGCGTGAGTTGAAGAATATTGACTATGGACCTAATCCATTTCGTATTTTTCACTGGTGGCTTAAAATGGAAGGCTTCGATAAAGTTGTGGAAGACTCGTGGAAAAATATAGATTTTGTTGAGCCTAACAGAATGAGTAGGCTGAAGAAAAAATTTCAAAGCCTGAAACAAGCCATCAAACTTTGGTCTAAGGAGACTAATAACAGCTTGAATGTCAAAAAGACTATGATTTGAAACAAGTTATCAGATGTAGAAAAAATCATTGATCAGGGTGGTGGAAATGAAGTGCTTTCTGTTCAAAGGTCTACTTTAATTAAGGATCTCCAAGACCTTTTATGTACGGAGACGTCTGAAGTGGCTCAAAAGGTTAAGGTTAGATGGGCTATTGAAGGAGACGAAAACTCTAAATACTTTCTTGGTATTTTAAATAACAAAAGGTCTCATCTTGCAATCCATGGGATCCTTCTTGATGGTGAATGGATTTCAGACCCCTATAAGGTTGAGTCTGAGTTCTTAAAGCATTTTTCAAGAAAATTCTCTATGCCTCATATGCCGCGCCTTATTCTTGACTTTCAATTTCCCAAACAGCTGACCTTGGAGCAAAGTGAAGATTTGGAAAGTTTTGTTTCTTATGACGAGATAAAGAGGGCGGTGTGGGATTGTGGTACGAATAAATCCCTATGCCCGGATGGCTTTTCTTTTGATTTCATATGTAAATTTTGAAATATCATAGATGAGGACGTGGTGGCTGCGCTAAAAGATTTTTTTGTACGGCAAGTCCCTCTAGAGGTCTGTAACTCTTCTTTTATTCAGCTTTTATTCAAAAAATTCAAAATTCAAGATGCAAAAGTGGTTAAAGATTTTTGCCCTATTAGCTTAATTGGGAGTATGTATAAGATTATTGCAAAGATTATGGCCAACAGGTTAAGCCTTGTTATTCCGAATATTATTAGCGATGTACAATCACCATTTGTCTCTAATAGACAAATCCTAGACGGGCCATTTATTCTTAACGAATTACTCTCTTGGTGCAAATATAAAAAATCAAAAGCTTTAATTTTTAAGGTCGATTTTGAAAAGGCTTTTGATTCTGTAAGATGGGACTACTTAAATGATGTTTTAACATCGTTTGGCTTTGGCCAAAAATGGAGAAGCTGGATCAATGGTTGCCTCAATTCAGCAAAGTGATGGATTCTTGTCAACGGAAGTCCTACCTCGGAGTTTCAATTCCATAAAGGCTTAAAACAAGGTGATCCTCTTTCTCATTTTCTTTTTATTTTGATCATGGAAAGCCTACATCTATCTTTCTCCAAAGTGATGGATACATGTCTCTACAAGGGTGTTTCTATCAATGAATCCTTTACGCTTTCTCACTTATTCTATGCTGATGACGTTGTTTTGTGGGGGAATGTTGTGACTCTAATATTAACAACATTATTCCTGTGCTTCAATGTTTTTTTAGCTTCGGGTCTTAAGATAAACATCAACAAAAGTAAGCTTATGGGGATTGATGTTAGTTCTATTGAATTAGATAATGCGGCTAAAAAAGTGGGTTGTGCGACTCTTACAACTCCCTTTCATTATCTCGGTGTTAAAGTTGGAGGGTCTATGTCGAGGAAAAGTTCGTGGACTAAAGTTATTTGCAAGTTGTCTTCTCGGTTATCAAAATGGAAAATTAAAACTCTTTCCGTGGGTGGTCGTCTCACTTTAATCAAGTCGGTTCTTTTTACAAAAACTTAGGGAAACGCCGTAAAATACAAAAGTAACATGATCATGCTCTTGGAGTGACAACATAAAAAATTTTGACTTTCTCAGACACTAAAAACAAATAGAAACTCAATCACGGCTTGAAATTACCCAATAAATAGAAATTTTCATCAAACCTTATATAGCATAAACGACTATAATCACTTACGCAGCAAAAATAATTATCATAGCTCGGGATAAACGTTGACCTGAAACTCGAGTTGTTACACTAGCTTCTTTGCTTTAAATCGAGCTCTTCTTTTCAAATAGGTGTGGGGCCATATTTCTCAAATTCCTTCTTTATGGACTCGGTTTATTACAGCTATATATGGTTCTCATGGAGCTCTTGAAGGCACTTCTTCTGCTTCTCGCAATTCTCTTTGGTTAGACATCATTCAGGTTCTTTCTTCTCTTAAGACGAAAGGCATTGATCTCTTGGGCTTCGCTAAGAATAAGGTGGGAAATGGCGAAAAGACTTTTGTTTTGGGACGATCTATGGATAGGTGAGAACATTTTGAAATCTCAGTTTCCTAGACTTTTTGCCTTGGAGTCGCGAAAAGATATTAGTGTTGCCGAGAAAATGTCTCATTCCTCTCTTGCTTTCTCTTTTCGTCGTCTTCCTAGGGAGGCGTTGAAGAGGAGCAATTTAGCAACCTCATTTCGTGTACATCAGCCTTCATTCTTCCTCAAATTGAGGATCGTTGGGTTTGGTCATTATCCTTGACAGGTGACTTCTCGATGAATTCTACCCGTTCTTTTATTGATGACAAGTTGCTTTCAAGTTTCGATTCTCCTACCAGATGGGTAAAAGTAGTCCCCATTAAGATCACTATTTTCGCTTGAAGAGTTTGGCAAGATAAATTACCGACTCGTTTGAATCTTTCTCTTAGAGGTATTGACATTCCTACCATCCTTTGCTCTTCATGTAATACCTCGGTGGAGTCGGCTTCTCATTTGTTTTTCTCTTGTCCCGTGGCGCGTCAAGTTTGGAGTAAAGTCCTTAGGTGGTGGGAGCTTACTGATTCGGGATGTAACACGTATTATGATTGGCTCAACTGGCTTAATAATTCTCGGATGTCAAAAGGAATTAAAGACATTTTCGAAAGCGTGTGTTATGTCACATGGTGGACTCTTTGGCGCTTTAGGAATCAATTTGTGTTCAGTAAATCTCAACCTCAAAAGGAGTCTCTTTTTGATGATATTGTTCAAATGTCGTTTACGTGATATGCTAGTCGATGTAAATTCAATTTTAATTGGAATTCTTGGTTGAAAAACCCTAGATACATTAGTTTGTAATTTTTCTAACTTCTTGCTAGTTCTCTAATAATATCTGCCGTTAAAAAAAAGTTCCAGCATCTTGTTTCGTGGAAATTATGGTCTAGGCAAAGTATATGTTAAAATAATTTAACAGAAAAAATCAAGGAGGATATGAATCTGCTTTTATACAACCAAAAAAGTCAGATTCTAACCTATTTGTCAAATCATTTTAGTACTTGCGGAAAACGAACACATAATTCGTAAATTCTTACTTGATTGCAACTTCCTAACTTTTATTTTGAAGGATTGGCTTATATCAGGGGTGTTGATCGGTTCGGTTATCTGGTTATTTGGTTAGTTCGGTTCGGTTAGTTTTTTTTTTTTGGTTAACCCAAAAACCAAACCGAACCGAACTAGAATTCAACCGAACCGAACCGAAAACCGAATTCGAATTCGGTTCGGTTCTCGGGTTGACCCGAATAACCCGAATTTCACTATTTAAAAAAAATAAATAATAATTACATAGATTTTTAGTAAACAAAAAATTATTATCAACATAAAAAGTGTTTTTTATATTATGATAACATTTAAATGGTATATATATATGTATATATATATAGGTTCGGAGTGTCAAACCCATATCTAACCCGAGAACCGAATTAGAAGTTCGGTTCGGTTTTGGCGAATTCAGTTCGATTATTAGTTCGGTTCGGTTATTTTCGGTTAGGTTCGGTTTCGGTTTTTCTGCTCACCCCTAGCTTATATAATATGTTTCATGGGCTAGATTTAATTTGTTTGTTTTGACAAGCCCATGGATGTAAAAGCCCAATGCTAGTCGTATAAAATAATGGCAGACATAGGGGTGTTCATTGGTTCGCTTATCGGGTTGTTCGGTTTATTCGGTTCAATTAGTTCGGTTAATTTTTTAGTAAAACGAACCAAATCGAAAACCAAATTTGATTTCGATTCGGTTTTCGAATTGACTCGAATAACACGAATTACATCATTTATATCTTTTTTAAATTTAATTATATAAAATTTTAGCTAATTTTTTTTCAAGCATGAACTTTTTCTTTTATATTATGATAAAATTTTAATGATCTTTATATATATAAATATATAAAAAAATTTATAAATTCGATTTTCGGTTCAGATTACCGAAACCATATCCGACGAAAACTTAATTTTTAGTTCGTTTCGGTTATAAGTTCGATTCAATTTTGATTTTTGATTTATTCGATTATTACCCAAACAATACACACCCGCAAACCCAACTTCTCATCTTTACTTTCATAAATAAGAAATCACTAGCCTTCAATGAGAATAGTAACACATAAAAGGATTGATTACATTATTAAAAAGCCGTCTTTGAAGATGGACTACTTCTACTGCCCTCATTACTTGTTGAGCCAGATTTCAAGATTTATGGTAAAAATGAGAGTTAAGGACGAACAACTTGCATTAAATAATGCTGAAACAATAACATATTTAACGGAAATAGTTGTTCGTTTAACGAAAAGATGAATATTATGACTTATAAAGCTCGAATATTCTCGGTTTTCGCTTTAATACCTTAAAATACGTTATGGTTCTCAAACTAGCTTTACACTACCGTACTTCGTATTCACATAAGGCTGGATAAGGTGAGCAAACTCACCTGACACGTCAGCGCCACATCAGCTTTCTCTCTCTAAATAAACTCACCTTACAACTCACCTTTCAACCGTAATAAGAACTCACATTACCACTAAAACTCACCTTACTTACCTTTTTTTTATTTAAATATTTTTATTTTTATTCATAAACTAAAAAAATAAATATTTACGTAAACGTAAACGTACGAAATTAATAAAAACGTTAACTAAATTAAAAACTTTTATTCATACATTAAAAACATTACATAGACTTCGAAATTAAAAAGACATTAGAAATAAAGCTTATACTAAGCATTACGAGACAAGTGTTCGATCAAATCGTGTCGAAGGTTTTGATGTGCTTGTGATGATCTGATCCAACTCATAACAGCTTGTACTTGTTCCTCGTTTCGAAACGGGTCGTCCGGTTGATGTGCTTCCTCCGGGAACCATGTGGGAGATATCGCATATTTTTTGTATTTTCGAATCATATTATGTAATATGATGCATGTGTACATCATATTAATAATCCTTTCTTTTTTCAGCGCTCGTGTAGGATTTGCCAGTATTGCCCATTTCTTTTTCAGAACACCAAACGCTCGTTCCACATCTTTCCTTGCCGATTCCTGCTTTTGCTTATACAAAATTCACTTGTGGTCATCATCAGCTGGTTCTGGAATCGTCTTAACGAGGGGCGCCAATTCCGGGTATATCCCGTCAACAAGATAGTATCCACTTCGGTAAGTTACGCCGTTAGCCACAAAAGGAATCTCTGGTGCTCGTCCGGTTTTGAGATTGTTAAATAAAGGTGATTGATATAAAACGTTGATGTCGTTGTTCGACCCAGCAACACCGAAGAAAGCATGCCATATCCATAAGTCTTGTGACGCAACAGCTTCAAGCAAAATGAACGGATTCGGACCATGATCATGTCTAACGTAATGCGCTTTAAATGCGTACGGACAACCGAACCACTCCCAATCCGTATAATCAAGGCTTCCTAACATTCCCGAAAACCCGTGCTTTTCTTCGTGATGCAGATACAATTTTTCGATATCAATCAGCGTGGGTTTTCTCAAAAACTCAGGCCCATAAATTTTCATAACAGCTTGACAAAAATGATCAAGAGCCTTACGTGAAATTCTCTCGTTGATTTGCATATATTCATCTAGAAATTCAGCATGAACGCCTTATGCCAATTGACGAATTGCAGATGTGCACTTTAGCAACCCGAGAATTCCTTGTCTTCCGGCACAATCCATATTACTACGAAAGAATGGATCGTGATCAATTACAGCAGTAACTATCTCGTTGAAAGGGGGGCAAGCCATTCGGAACGTCTTCCAAAATTTTAATTCACCGTACATCGGGTCCTCGCTAAAAAAAGCGGCGACTAAACGCTCATGAGCACCAAAACGATCTCGAGTTATGTTGTTTCTTGTCAGTCGGTTTGCTCGTCGTCTACGCTTAATAAACACAATCGCTCGTTTAATAAAAGTCTTCTTACGGCTAGTAACTTCTTCGTCTCCTTCTAAATCTATGCCCATAAATGTATACGAATTCATTTTGTATAAATGAGGAATGTGAGAAGTGTGTATGGAAATGAGAGAGTTGTGTATAAAAATGGGTGAAGTAGTGGGTATTTATAAGTAAAAAGGGTTTTTTTAAGTTTTTTTTAATAAATAACGGATATATTTTTGGGGGGCCACCATTTTTTTAAAACTCACCTAGGTGAGTATCTCACCATAAGCAAGCCAAAAACCCATCCAAGTCGCCGAGCTAGTGGAGAAAAATCGAAGTCACCTTGGAGGTGGGATAACACTCGCGCGCGAGTTGTTAAGTCACCTCGGTGACTTTGGGCTTATACCATCCAGCCTAACAAGACTTATCATGTAAAATTCCGGATAGATCATTATCATCACTAATTTAAGGAGCCTTCGTCTTTTAGATTTCCTACAATTTTTCCTATCACATTTTCTCAGTAACTTGTAGACATGCACAGAAAAACCGGTTCTTCGAACCGAACCGGTGGAATGGTTTCGAACGGTTCGGGGATCGGTTTTTGGAACCGGTTTTTTGAACGGGATATTTTTCAAAACTCGAATTTTACTTTTCAAACGTGGGGGGACCCGTGGAGGAGCGTTTTTCTGAATTTTTGGTGTAGTGTTTGTCATTTTGCCATTTTATTTTAGTATAAATAGAGGGGTTGTGTTACACATTCAATCACAACTTACACAACTCACAATCATAAGCAAAAAACATTCTTAAAAGCAAAACCAAATTTCTTTCACTAGTGGCAACTCAATCCAGTTCATCTACCACCGGTTTTGGTTCTTCAAGTGCACCGACGATTGCTAAAATTTTAACAACCACCAGAAAGCAAGATGTTTGGCAACACTTCAACCTTTGCAAGATAACAGACAACTCGACCAAGGCTCAATGTAAGCATTGCTTTCATTTCTTGTCGTTGGGATCCAACTCGACGTTGAGGAATCATATCATGCATCCGCATTGTGAGGCACTCAAGACAGTTCCAGAAGCGGGGCAATCGTCTATGGCTCGAGATGGGAGTATTTTGTGTACAATCCGAATGCGGTTCGTGAACAATTCGTGGGGTTGGTGATTCAAGAAGGCTTACCATTCAACCTCTTTGACAACACCCGAATGACGAGGGTGTTTCAAAACCATCTTCAACCAAAGTACAATCATGTAAGTCGCACTACTCTTAAACGTGATGCAATGAAATTATGGAAAATGGCTAAACAAAATGTAAAAGATATTTTTCTTAATTTAAATAATAGTGTCAACATAACAACGGATGTTTGGTCCGCCCCTCATGGTTTGCCCAGTTCGTACCTTTGTGTTACCGCACATTGGATTGAGCCCTCAACTTGGAAAATGATGAAGCGGGTCATTACATTCGAAGATTTCCGGTTCCCCGCACGGGATCTGCTTTATGTAAAATGTTGAGAAAAGTGTTTGCCGATTTTTATTTGGAAGATAAAATTTTGTCAATTACGTTAGATAATGCTAGCAACAATACAAAAGCAATCGATGGACTAAAATTAAGATACGAGCCACCAATAGAGGGCAAATTTTTCCATAGTCGATGTGTTGCACACATCATTAACTTGGTTATGCAATCCGGTTTAGCGGTGGCCCCGATAAATGCAATCAAAGAATCTTTTAAACAAATGTTAAAAGATATATTTAAATCGGGTACTAGAAACTATCAATACTATATTCACTTGTGTAAAAATTCAAAGAAACCTTGTTTATCACCTAATTGGGATGTTACGACAAGGTGAAATTCCACCTATCACATGTTCCAATGTGGTTTAAAACAGAAAAGCACTTTAATGTATTTTCATGAGACTTTGTCTGATGCAGGTAAGTGTGCCCCATTTCCGATTGAAAATTAGGTCCATATTGAAAATCTAACAAAATTACTTGAGGTGTTTAACACCGCCACAAAATTTTTGTTCAGGGCTTATTATCCAACATCTCCATTGGTATTGAAACAATTATTCTTCATGTCTAACAAACTAACCGAATTTGAATTTATTGGTGGTATCTATGCAAGTATGTTAAACCAATGAAGAAAAAGTTTAGAAAATATTTTGAAAAAATACCACCGGTCATTACTTGTGCGGCCGCTTTGAATCCATGTTTCAATGTTCACGGGGTAGAGTTACTTATCGTGTCGATTTTGACTGATTTGGAGAGTTTTGACGATGGCTTTGCAACTAAGGCAAAATAATTGTTTAACCAATATTTTCAAGGTTTGTATAATCCTTATTATCTGAAATATGGTGACACAACAACTTAATCAACGAGTGGGGGTGGGGCTTCTTCATCAAGGATGCATTCAGGTAATCCGATGACTAATTTGTTAAACCGGTTAAAAGATCATTCCAAGAAACGGGCAAAGAATGATCGTTTAACGAGCTCCGAATATGAGAGATATCTCTCAAGCAATTTTATCTCCTATTTTCGCCCGATGAGTTTGCGGTTTTTAATGTGTTGGGTTTTTGGATGGCAAATGAATCAATGTTTCCCATTATATCCTGAATGGCATCTAAAGGATCAGTTAGACGCAACCGATCGTATACAACACATATCAAATCTTGAAAACTGCCTAGACTTTGAAGAAGAGATCTTGGAAGAAGAGGTGCAAGATAATGAAACGATAGCACTTTCGGAAGAAGAAATTGCACTAAATGAAGCTGCTAGCGATGCTAGGTCCAACGGATCCGGTTCCAGAGGAGAAGATGTTGATTTGACTTTGTCTGAATCCGATTAGCTTTCCGATTAGATGTTGATTTGTATTATGTTTTAAGTTTATGTATTATGTTTGATGTATTTTTCTTTCCGATGTATTTCGTTTCTTATGTATTATGTTTTCTATTAAATAAAAGTAGAAGTTTATTCAGTTTATTACGTATAAAACGACGAAAAACAGGAAAAACAAAAAATAAAAATAAAAAACCAAAAACTGGTTAACCGGTCTAACCGGTCTGGGAACCGGTTCGACCGGTTTGAGTTTCTCAGCCTCTCGACCGGTTCCAAACCGAACCGGTTAACCGGCCAAACTGGTTCGACCGGTTTGTTGACCAAAAACCGGTTCGTGTTGACCGAACCAAAACTGGTTAACCGGTTTACGCACCTCTAGTAACTTGCATATTAAGTAGTATAATTGGTACTGTTACTATTTGCAGTGCGATTCATTAGAAGTATTTCGTTATAGGGCAAATGTTTAATGTAGATGCATAGTCCATTAGTTGTTTTAGTTAACATGTATAAATAACATTTGGCATGGCTGCTTTTATGCAGCTTACATGCTTGTTCAGTTGCTTGTCTACAAAAGTTTGTACATTGTTATTTGTCTGTTTATTATTTAACCTCCTTTCTTTGTCTTGGTCTCATGTGGTGGAGTTCCTTGATCCTGCAAAGATTGAAAGTATAGTGTGTCAAGTTGCAATGATATAGTTTAAAGTCTATTTTTAAGCTTTTTTGGAATCAAAAGAGTGATGATTTTTTGGAACAATATCACTTATGCTTACCAATTTACCAGACAATTGAAAGATTCATTAGATTAAACATGTCTGAATATAACATAATGTCAAAAAATCAAGGCAGCATTGTATAAAAGGATAATAAGCAAATCAATTCACATAAGACATTTTAGAATATTTAAAAGTAGCCACATATTTCAAAAGCTAGCTACAAACTTATAAGCAATTTAAGGGCCATTTTTTACTATTTATTGAAAGTAAATGGTTAACAATAACATAATGCGTATCAAGCCTGCAAGAATTGCAAATGTTTAGCAGCACGCGCGTGGTAGATGTTTGGGATTGCATATTTTTAGCATGTGCATATAGCTTATAAGCATTATACATTTAGCACACTCCCTATTTAATTCATACTTATACATATATAAGCATACATAAAAACAATGGCAGACTATCCTATTATTTGTGGTGCTGCAGCATATGTAGGTACTTCATTGTGCTTAATCAAAACTTTTGTTCAACTAATCACTTACATATACCAACATCACTATTGCAAACTGCTTATTTCACTTTACAACAGAACAAAAGTCTTTCCATGGATTCTTCGTCTAAATACTGCAAGCTACTTATATGTGTTTAAAGGGTGTTTGGTTTAGCAGTATTCCTATCTACTAATAACCAAAATACCAGTTTTTTATCACAGTATCAAACTGATGCGGTCGTCGTAGGACTTCAACAAGAAGTTTTACAACTCCCTAGGCAGAGTACCTAAACGTTGTAGTAGTAGTATAGGCAAGACTCGGGGGTTGTTATCGTTCTCAAGGGGAATAGGTTGGGAAGGCTTGATCACGGTCTAACATAATTCTAGGGGTTGAAAGAAGATTATTTTTGTGTTTTTATATTTATAGGAAAGCAGGTAAATCTATGGTTTGAGAGGTTGGTTTGATAAACTTATAACTAAACTAATATCTACTCTAATCTACTGGTGATAACTTTATGATAATTAAATGTATTTACTTAATCATACATTATTTATCAGATTGTTTCTCCTAATCCTGTTGCCTTGTCACACTTGTGATGATCAGTGTAAGTATTTCCTAGGTCATGAACGAATTACACGAATCCGTCGTCTATTTAATATTTCGTTAAGGTAAAGCACAAGTAAGGTAGTATGAAGACTATTACAAGGCCCCTAAGAGTATATTAAACGCGTGTGAAATACCTTAAGAGGGATCAACCATATAAGGGGTAAGGTACGTACGAGATGCTTACCTGATGTTATCCTTTAAACTCGCACTCGGGATTCCCTAGATGTGTCAATCAAACGATCCAAACAAAAAGCTGGTTTTCTAGTCCTAACGACACACATTATCAACAAACAAGAAGCAATAGTAATAGGATCTACAATCCGACTTTCATGCAATCATAAGCAAATACAAAGGAGGGTTTAGCCTCACATGTTATAAAGGAAGCAGGAAGATAAATCAATCACACAACATATAGACATATTGAATGATTAATGATAAATAACCTTACTTGAATTAAAACATGGATCCAAGGTAGTACAATAGGGTTTTGAAGCCCTAAAAACAACCTATGAAGCTGCTACAAGGACTAGGGTTCGTATCCCTAAGTTTACACAAAGTTATCCCAAAGTTACACACTTGAAACCCTAAAAACGGCCTTATATTTATAGAGATATCAACGCGACGACGTCGCTTTATACTCCTGATGCTGTCGCCACGTGGATGGTTTTAGATCCACTTTAAGTCGGCTACGTCATGACGCCGTCGCTGAATTACAGACGCCGTCACCAAATAGATCACGACGACGTCGCTTAGTGCTTGTGACGTCGTCTCTACGTTCTGAGAACATAATTCTTGGTGAATCTTGGTGTAAGTCCGTAATCTCGTCCGTTTCTTCTCCAAATGAGCCCAAGTCACGTATATTTCCTCCAAATGTCATTCAAGTGCTAAAAACCTGAAAACAAACGATTAAGCACATAATCTAGGCATATTTGCATGATTTAAGGAGTTAAATGACCTCGAAATGGTGTATAAAATGACACCTCATCACAAATACATAAATCGAACAATCACAAATATAATTTTTAAAACACAAACACATGAGGCATGAAAAATAAGGATAATAAGATACTCACCACTGTGGAGACGCAAGTCCAATGCCCTCGTGGCGCTTCATTGGTAATTAGCTTGACCCCAAGACAGTTCTTTTCCTTTATTTTTTGCAAATCTCTCCTTGACTAACATCGTGCTATTAAATTTAGGGCCTGCAATTTGAAATTCAACCCGTCAATCATCCTGAATAATCTTTGACAGAAAAAAATAAAAGGCTTAAATAACCTATAGAGTATTGAGTAGGGGTATACTATCTTTTTAAAAGAGTCTTTGAGCATGCTACTATTATACACATACTCGTGACCATTTTAGTGGATTTAAAAAAAGAAGCACGTAGAAACATCTGACCTGTAGATTATTGGCTGAAATTGTCTTGGTGTCCTCAACGATAAGGCAGGTTACTTTTGCTTGAATGTGGGATTAGCATCTTCTAAGGACGTGTTGGCTTTGACAGATAGCATCTTTCCCTAACCATTATTTCGCTAACTCAATTTCTGTATTTTAAAGACTGGCGGAAACTATGAATGGACACTGCAAATAGTAACAGTACCTCCTGACTGAAAAAAGACCTGGGAATTTGCTACAACGTAGCTTTCCTCACAATAAGTCCAGTCCAAATGGACTTCAAGTAGAGAGCTGGTCTTCATATCACGACCAAGAAAATGCAATTGTCATCTATGAAAAAAAAACAGCCTTAATACTTCTAATGAATCACATGTTATCAGATATTCTGGAATGTCAAAATCTGAATACCTAGACCTATAACGAAATAACAAGTTAACTGATTTGAGTCTGCGCGCTACAGATTAAGGCTTATAACTTGACCTATCTTTCCTTTTAAATTGTTAAAGTACATCATCAGTGGCATTTGTATAGGAGATAATGACAAAGTTCAGTTCCAGACTTGTGTAGAACAGTCCAATCATCATAGGAAATTTATCATGTAAGCTCACTTATCACATCATGTAATAGCAACCAAATATAGTTGACTTTAAATACCAGATGTTGCTTAAAAGTATATTTCAATACATATTAATTAAAAAGTGAGGTATAAAGTCATATTAATTAACGTGAAACTTACATGTCACTCAACAGCATTGTCGTTGATCCAACGATACCCATATCACGTAAATCATTATTTCACAGCGTGTTCATAAGCTATTAACTAAAACTTTTTCTAACCTGAAAAAAGCAAAATGAAGTAATAAGCAATCCCTTACCATAACAATAAGCAAAAAAGTTATAACTAATATATTCAACTTAAAAGGATCCGTGTAGCATGACAAGTATAATAAAAAGTACCATATGGTTTTCAAAAATATTCAAAAAACATAAAACCATTTCATTTAGGCTCTCTCTATCTCCTAAACAACCCTTACAACTTTTCCCGCCAAATCCACCATTGACAATTCTTATTTTCGCGCCTTATTCTTAACGAATTGATCTAAATCAATTTGTGCATTCGATCCAACTTTGTATTCTGCATCTGTTGGTGTACTTTTTAAGCTGATTTGAGTGTTTTTTAGGAATTAGGGGTTGATGTGCTGAAATGAGCTTTTTCATACGATTAGCTTATTGAATAAGATGTTGAATTCTGGTAGATCTCAAAGGAGCATCAAAATTCCTGGTAGATACGGTGATTCTGTATTAGAAATGAATAATAAGAAAAATAACAAAAAAACAAAAATAATAACAAAAAATCAAGTATTCAAGCTGATTTGGGGGAAATAAGGGAGTGTTTGGCTAGGAGTGATGAGGATGAGTTAGTGAATGTTATGGGGAAATGTAACTGCGGATTGTAGTCAGGAAAGTATTGGAGTTGAGGTTAATGAGCAAAGTTAGGGGGATAAATGAGTGTTTGATCAAGGGGAAAAGGATAGTGTAATGGAGGAATTGAATGGATAGAATAGTGGAAGTAATGTTCAGACAGCAATAGAAAACAATAATGTAAGTCAAAAATCTTCTTATGCTAATGTGGCTGCTATGCATTGTAATGTTATCAATAAGCTTGAAACAGTTCCAACTTTTTTGAGAATGGTAATGAAGTGGTGGTCTTTGATGAAGATTTTGTTAGAGAGGGGAGTAAGAAATGTAATTTGACAGTATGTGGATATTTTATGGGATGTGATATGGGGATCAATGAACTAAGGTACAATATAAGACGAATGTGGGGCAAATTTGGAATAAGGGACATCATTTCAGATGATAACAATCATGAAGATGGTATGAACAATGTCCTTGAACAGAGCCCTTGGCTTATTAATGGGAAGCCATTGGTTGTGCAAAAATGGGATCCTGATATGAATATTGTCAAAAGTGAACCAAAAAGTATTCCAATGTGGGTTAAAATGTATAATGTACCTTTAGAAGCTTGGAATGTGAAAGGAATAAGTTCAATTGCAAGTAGAGTGGGAAAGCCAGTGATGATGCATCAAGTAACTGCAAATATGTGCCATAGTGGGGTTGCAAGACTTGGTTATGCTAGGGTCCTTGTAGAAATTGATGCTGAGAATGGGTATACTGATAAGATTGAAATAATCTATAGGGATGCTGATAAAAATGTTAAAAGAAGGTAGTTTGTTGATGTGGATTATGCCTGGAAACCATTGGTTTGCTCTCACTTTTTAGTTTTTGGCCATGGTTTAAAGAATGCAAGAAGAGAACTAAGAGTGCTGAGGAAGTGGAGAAAGATAAGCATCAGGTTCAGGATAGGCCAAATGTAAATGAAAAGCAAACTGTTAATGATGGTTTTTCTAGTTGGAATTAGAAGAGTAATAAAGAATTTGGTTTTGGTAGAGTGAGGAATAAGGGTGCACAGAGTATGCAGGGGCAGGAAAGAAATGAGAAAAGTGTTAATATGGTGTATAGACCTAAAGAGAAGAGGAATAATGTGAATGAGGAAAGAGTGAGTAAGATAACTGAAGGTATAAGCTCTAACAATGATGCTAAGGGGTTTGATGAAAGCAATTAAGAGAATAGTCCAAAGCAAAATGTGTGGAAAATTGATAAGGGGAATATGGAAAGTTTGAAGAGAAGTGCAAATAAATATGTTGTATTGCAGGACAATGAAAGTGAGACTGTTTGGAATGATCCTAGTTTTGACAAAAGGCTAATTGTTGATATTTTCTTAAAAAGGAAACAGCAACCTACACCTAATGATACTAAGAACTTGTCATATGATATGATCAATTATTTCAAGAATCAGTGGGAGGCTCTAGAAAGGAAGGGGAATGATAGTGATGAAGAAGAGGATGTGATTGAAGTGAATTATAAGGCTACTAGCAACTTAGTAGCTGATGAAATTAAGGGATAGGATGGTCATGTTCTGTATGAATAAAGGGAGGTTTGGAATGTATTCAACATATGTATATAATGGATTTTAAAATAGCAGTTTGGAATATCAGAGGATTGAGTAAAGTTTTAAAGCAGAATGGGGTTATAAAGTTGATAAGAAATGAGAAGGTGAATATATGTGCAGTGTTAGAAACTCATCTTAAAGGCAAGAATATTAATAAAATTTGTAATAACGTATTTAGCAATTGGGATTGGATCTCTAATATAAAATTCAGTCCTACTTGCTGTAGAATTTGTATTGGATGAGATCCTATAGTTGTTAGAGTAATGATTGTCCATGAAAGCAGACAAAGTATTCTATGTGAAGTTGAAAATGTGGCTACCAAAGAGAGGATTGTAAGCAGTTTTGTTTATGCTGCTAATACTGGCACAGAAAGGAAGGAATTATAGAGAGATTTGAGAATGCATAAAAGAATAGCTGGAAATAAGCCTTGGATGTTACTGGGGGACTTTAATGTCACTTTAATGCCTGTGGAGCATTCTGGTGGTAGTTCAGTTATGACTAGTGATATGCAGGATTTTCATGAATTGGTAAATGATATTGAAGTGGAGGACATCTGCAGTTCTGTTTTTTTAATACCTGGACCAAATCTTTAAATAATCCAAACAATAGCACATTGAAGAAACTAGACAGACTGATGATTAATGAAGCTTTTATGGATAAGTTTGGGAATGCTCATGGAGTATTTCTCCCTTATATGGCGTCTGACCATAGTCCTGCTATGCTGTGCATATCAGATAAGATTCCTAAAACTAAAAAATCTTTCAAATTCTCTAATTTTATAGCTGATAAAAAAGAATTTAAGGAAATTGTTAAAAAAGAATGGGAAGAGGATATTTATGGATGTCATATGTATAGAGTAGTGAGAAATCTTAAATAACTGAAAAAGCCTTTAAATGGAATCAGTTGGAGAGAGGGTAACTTATTTAGCAGGACAAGCTCTTTACATGACAACTTGATTCAAGCTCAAAAAAACTTGAGTGACAACCCTTATCATGCTGCATACAGAAGTGAAGCAACTAAGTGCTATGAAGAATATACTAGTGCTGCAGAGGATGAAATGGAATTATTACAGCAACAATCTAAAATTAAATGGCTTAGTGAAGGTAACAAGAATACTGCATATTTTCATAGTACATTGAAGGCCAGAAGACACAAGAATGGAATTGAGACGACATGTGATGAAAATGGTGTTAATTTTGAAAGGGACATGGTTGCAAAGCAGTTTGTTAAGCATTTTAAGAATTTCTTAGGAGAAGCTAAATCAGTTCAGCAGTTGGAATATGTGGGGGATATCATTAAAACTAAGTTGGACATGGAAGAAGCAAATAATATGGTTGCTGATGTCACTAATAAAGAGATCAAAAATGCAATGTTTGATATTGATAATAACAAAGCTCTTGGTCCAGATGGCTTCTCAGCATATTTCTTTAAGAAAGCTTGGGATATCATAGGGAAAGATGTATGTGATGCTTTCAAGGAATTTTTCTGTAATGGGAAGTTACTTGGTGAAGTGAATGCTACTATAATTGCTCTGGTTCCTAAATGTCCTACTCCTATTAAAGTATATGAATTCAGACCTATAGCATGTTGTAATGTTATTTACAAGTGCATTAGTAAGATAATTACTAATAGGATCAAAGAGGGTCTGACAAAGATTGTAAGTTGTAATCAGAGAGCTTTTGTCCCTGGAAGACACATACAAGACATGATTCTCATTACTCAAGAGCTATTGAAGGGATACAATAAAAGAAATAGAGCTAAGATATGTGCTATGAAGATTGATATTCAAAAGGCCTATGATACTGTTAGGATCAAGAAAAGTATCGGTCACTTCCATTATATCGTTAGATAGCTCATAAAGCAATATTTGGAAACTAGATAGGCTATCTTAGGAAAAGCCCATGGAAAGCCCATGGACTAAGCCTATATGGCCGGCCATAGTCTAGGTATAAATACTCTCTCCGCACATGGATAAGGTGTTGGTTGGTTGTTTTCTCACATAATCTAAGTTTGCATTTTCTCTTTCACTTTCTCTCACTAGAAGCTTCCTCCCAACCTTTATATCTCTAGATTTCTACATAGTTCTTTGTGTTTTTATATATTACTAAGCATTCTACAATTGGTATCAAGAGCCATAGGGTGATATTGTTTGTTCTTGTGTTCATTGTTTACTCGTTCTACACGTTTTCTTTGGTTCGAAGCTTACAACAAGTTTTCACTTTTTGTGGGTTTAATAACCATAAAGATTACTACTTTCTTCTTCCTTTGTCTTAGTATTATCTAGTTGTACAAGCAAAACCTTGGAAAATACATAAAAATTGTTAATACAAATAATGTCAAAAAACGTTATTTATATTTTTCGACCTCTCGATGTTTTGATAATAACAAAATGTAAAAACGTGTACGATAAAAATAAACGTTTATAAATTATTAACCGTAAAATTCTATTTCTAAGATTAATCACTTAAGGTATGGATAAACAAATCATTAAACATGATTAGTGATTAAGAAAATATTTTTCTTAAACCTTACATTTCTACAAAAGTGTTTTTATAAAAATATAAAAACAAAATATTTATTTATAAAAGAAATGTATTATTAAAATAATAAATTT
>BQNB010118754.1:0-20933 GCA_026074375.1 Tanacetum coccineum
TACAATTTGGAAGTGCAAATGGAATGGCAACACGTGGCGGAGCAGTGAGATATAAAATTTCATTCATATCATTCTTTAACCGAATGATCAAACGGTCCACCATACCTTGCGTTGGAATGAAGCACAATTAAAAGCCACGTGGTGATTGGACAACGGCCAGATCAAAATGAATACAGTGCTCAATCCGTGTGATGATAGATCTATGCATATGATTGGCTCATTGAGTACCCAATGATTGGGTTCAAAATTACAACATCACCCCTTCTCACCCATATAAATTGTAACCACTCCCCTCATTTTTCCCCATCTAGTTAGTTAGTTAGTTTTATTTTTTTAGAGTAGTTTTTATATTTTTAGCCTATTTCATAAATGTAATTGCTTATTTCCATTTTTATGCTTATTGTACTCAACTCTTGTCTCAAGTTTTTTTTATATAATGTAATAGATTTGGCTTAAAGATTGATTATAAATCTTGGTTTGCTTATTTGGTTCGTTTTTTTTATTTCGTTTAATAAATTTTAGAGGTGCTTATTGTTGCGATTAAAACTTATTAGTGCTTAATTGATGAATGGATTATTGAATTAGATAGATTATTTTTGCTAGCTTAATTATGGCGTAAATCTCGTTTTGCTTTAACTAGCTCTAGTATTAATTAAGTATTTTTGAGTTGTTGTTAAGATTGCTTATTGTTCCGTTTAGATCTCATTTAGTTTCGTGTTATAAGTGTTTATTCGAAAAAAGAAGTTTGTGTGGTTTTGGTTTAATTAGTTTAGTGATGGCTTATTATCAAAGTTAAGAAAGTTTTTTTTATTTCGTGTTTGAGCTTACTAGTTCTAGTAGTTAAGTTAGAGCTAAGACCTACTGTTGGAATTATTGTTGGTCAAATTGTGCCTCGTCTTAATGAATTAGGCCACGTATGGTTTGAATCTGTTCATTGTTCCATTGAGGCTTGTGTTTTGTTTATCAATTGGACTATATATGTTCCCTTGGGCCAAGCTTGATGAGTGTTGGGTTTTATCTGGACTAGTAAGGACAGTTATTGCAAATTTGTGTTATAAATTGTTTTAACATAATAAGTTTACTGTTTGTGTTTAATTTTGTTTTGCTTTTGGTACCGGTCTACTCATGAGGCGTGGAGCTTAAGGGTTTATTTAGCTAGACCGAATTTGATTATTTGATTTAGCTAAATAAACTGGGTGGTATTCGTTTAATTGCGGGTCTCCAATTCGGTTCATTTTCTATTCCTTTTTCAATTAATTAGTGTAGTTTTATTTTATTGTTTTATTTTATGTTTGCCTAATTGATTTATGTCATGCTTAGTGTAGCTTTATTTTTAAAATGTTTAGTTTTTATTTCATTATGAGTAGTGAGTAGATTTAGTAGTGCTTGTTAAGTGATTAAAGATTTGGAATTTAGGTGCGGGTTTAAAAAGATTTAAAATATTTAGTCATAAGTATTGTCTTTTCGATTTACAATCCGTCATTTAATTTTAATGCAATTTAATTTCTTGTCATTAATTTTTAAGCATTTCGTTTTACTTGTCATTTTAATTCGTTAAACCTAAGCCCGCACTTAATGAACATTTCACGTCACTTAGCAAGCATTTTAGTCATTTATATTTTTAGATCATTTTTAGTATAATCTTGTAGTTTTAAATACTAGTTTAATTTTTAGTTAAAAAAATAGTTTAAAACCAAAAGTTTAGTTTCCCTTTTATATGCTTTCCTTTTTTAGTAGATTTAGAAAACCAAATCAAAAACTTTTATGTTATATTAAGCTTTTTTTTCCTATTCTTTTTTTTCTCGTGATTTGAAATTGATCGTTATTTCCATTCACCTCTCGTCGAGGAAACGACCCGGAAGGATTTTGAGATATCGCTTTGGTTAAAAGTGAATTTCTTGAACCCGACGGTAATACTATACTATACTATAATTGGTCTATCCTTATTATTACGTACTTATATATTATTATATATATTTTATACGTGTTGATTTGGACGGACCAGTATGCTGGGCAGAATGTTGGGTATCAAAACGGGTATAATGCAGTACAGGTATGTCGTGGATAAGGTTGATTCAAGATGGAGTTCGGTGTTCGAATGTTGTAAAAAATCTGAATGGGACAAATTGTTGTTCCGGAAATTACTAATCAGAATCGCCGAAATGGGATGGAAATGTTGTAGCAGCTGGGAATGAGGGTAAGGGAGTGGGGATGTGAATGGTAATCTGATAAGGTGTTTGACTGCAGAGGAATTGGGTCTTTGCTAGGAACTGTACAGTCAGACAAGGAGAAGGGATGCTGCTTTCTTCAGACTCGTTGTTGATTGCTCAAAAGGAAAGAAGCAGCGAATGCAACTAACAGCTGAAGAAGTTTGCATTTGATGGCTGCTGCAGCAGATATTGATGAAATTAAGGAAGTCAATGCAACTGCATTTTGATGGCATAATTTGCAGAAAGCATCGACATCGGTACTCTCAGAATGTTAAAGCTCTCGTCTATGATTCAGACGGATCTGATGAGGTACACAACTATGAGAATGCTTTGATAATGAGATATTTAAATATGTTTATCAAGGAGGAGTAGTATACTGAGCTACTCGAAACCCATTCACTGTACCACCCAAGTACAACAAGAATGACACGTAATGTTATTTCTGAAAATCTCGAGTGTGGACCACAAAAACAGGGGAATTGTAGATAAACATCCTGCAACTGTTGAGGAAACACGTGCTTATTTTGAATCATTATATAATAATTTGGCAATTGAAGTTGAAAAGGTCAACTCGGTCATCGGAAAATGAAGAAACAAATATGATACTGACATGAGCTTGCCTAGATATAAAAATCCAAGAAAAGTGTTTTGAAATTAAGTCAAGAAAATATGACAACTTGTAAGATGTTATCGAAAGTCGGTTTATCAAGAACCATTGTCTTACTAGAAAAGATAATTGCTCTTCATTGTAAGTTTCCGGTAAACAAATAACGATTTGAATGTGGAAATTTCAAATTTTTAAGTAAAACATCTTTCAACGGAAAATCAACTGTTTCTTCTCTTCTTGAAGAAAAGAAAAAGTTGAGGTCTAATTTCAAAATACGCGAAGATGAGCTTCTTGATAAACAAATTCAACTTGAGAATAAGATAAAGGAATTAGATAATATTTTGGTTAAAATGGGTCAATCGATTCAAACGATGCACATGCTTTCACCTAAGCCAGACTCGTTTT
Organism: Tanacetum coccineum; assembly: GCA_026074375.1. Taxonomy (NCBI): domain Eukaryota; kingdom Viridiplantae; phylum Streptophyta; class Magnoliopsida; order Asterales; family Asteraceae; genus Tanacetum; species Tanacetum coccineum. Next base: position 3,223 of record BQNB010118754.1, read on the forward strand.
ACCACACCGAACAGAAAATGGCTTTGGGTTATCAAAATCCTTTTTATCTCAAGCAAGCTCAGCGTACAACAGAGTTTGTATTGGCAAAGTGTTACTTGAAAAAGCATGACTCCTCCTGTTGTGCATGATTCGAAGAGGACATGCAGCTTGCCTCAGAGAGTCGCAAAAAATGAAACATTGAACAAAGAATAAAACCGGCAAAATATACAAGATTAATCATACTTTCGGGGGTTTTTGTTTCTCAAACGGCCAAGTTACAAGAGAGGTGTACTTGTATTATAAATTTACTTCCCAAAACGTCCACTGTTTCAAAATCCGATTTCAATACCAAATGAAGAATTTTTGGATGACACTACTCTAAGTGTTGCATGAAAATTTCTAAATGAGGTAAAAAGCACCATTGTGACCCTTCAACGTGTTGTCAAACATAGAATGACTTTAGATACACACAATTGGTCGTCCTTTGCTCATCAGGAGATTCACAAAATTTTAAAAGAAGAAATTTTTCCTATCATCAACCAAGTGGATACTAGACTTCAAAATTTTGAAATACAATTTTTGAAAGAAGCAGCCAAATTTGTTCGAGACTTTAAATCTCTTGCAAAAGAAGCTGATGACATCTGCTTGCTAAGACTAGGACAATTGGAATTGAATGAGGTCTCTTAGAGCAGTTGTCAGTCAAGACATTATGTTATTGTGCAAAATCCATCGGTGTAGATTCATCAAATCTCCGCAAACTGAGCTTGACGTACGAAAAAACGTCTTGAAAATGTATCATTAAAGAGAGAAATGAATATGCTAAACTTTGGATAGATGATTGTATAAAGAAGTGTGAAGAATGCAAATATGACAAAATTTCGTACGATAAAGCTTATAATGACATGCAACAAAAGATCGAACGGTTGCAAGCTCAGTTGGGAGACCAAAAGGGTAAAAGTCAGGATACTCCATGTGTATCAAATACCCTTGATCCTTTGTCTCAGAAACTTGAAAATGAGAATGTAGAATTAGAGTTTCAGGTTCGGAATTATGAAAGATATTGCTCACCTTAAGACCCACCATACAAATAACCTGTTTTGGACTTATCTCTGTGACAAGTGCTCAAAACTAAAACAATAATTGTCTGCTTTGGCAAAAAAAATTACATGATATCGATCTATGAAAATGCTCAGCTAGTGCCCAAGTTATTTGATGAAAGTTTTTGAACAAATTTGGGGAACACCAAAGGTACGAAGTGACGACTACTAAGTTTGCAAATCAATCAACAGAGAGGAAACCGTCTTTGCATCCTGTAAGAAAAAACCTTGTTGTGAGACAACCAAATGCATTTCAATCTGAACATACAACATCATCAAAAAATCGGGTTCCTCCAAAGGTTGATGAGACGAATGATTTGTCAAAAAATCAGTCATTCAACTCGGTACCCACCACCACAGAATAAAAAAATTGTGAAACTATATTTGATTGCCCCAGAACTGTTTAGGATTAGCTTTCAAGCCTTCTGGGAAGTAAAAGTATGGTCCCTAACAAACGTTAGAGCGGGAGCGTTAGGACAAATCCCAATCACCGTTGCACAAACTCATGTCGTCACTAAGAATCGATGTTAATTCTGACTCATATGGTTTATCTTCTACAGGAGTTAGGACAACGCACTGTAAGAACAGAAGGCCACAGCCTAGGAGCAATACAAAGAATGATAGGGTCCCTTTGCGTCTAAGAGTAGTTGCATCAAGAATAAAGAAGTTGAAGTAAAAGAACACATAGAATGTGCTTTCTAAAAATAAGAAACATATGTCATCTGAATGTAATCACGTTAAGCTTGATATTCGGAATGATAAATCTGAAGTTGATTTGTGTTTGTGTGTATGCATGTTTAATCACTGTAATCATGATGTATATGTAGCTTAATTATGTGAATTGACATGAATTCTCGTGGCATAGAAACAACAGTCAAATGTTTTAACAAAACCACTGAAAAAATTAAAAGAAAAACAAAAGCCAAAGGTTATAAAGCATCAAGGAAAGTAAGGGTCTATCGAAAAGACTTGCTTCACCTAAGCCTAGTAAACCTAGATTTTGCCTTAGGTGGTCACCAACTGGAAGATTTTTTGACATTAAAGGAAAAATAATTGCATCCAGGGAATCATTATGAGAGTCATATCTGACTGACTCTAATGGTGACAAATGCTGTACTTTTCTAACACCCCTTCGGGAACCCTACAAAAGTCTCAAACGGTTTCAAAATTCTACTTCTTTTAGGCAGGTTATCCAGACATTTGTTTGTATTGTGCGTCGACTCGGGTTGCTCCAAGCATATGAACCGGGAATCTAAAGCTTATCATTCAATTGTTGGTCTGGTAAGTTTTTAGGAACGGTACGGCTTTGGAATATGATCATGTTGCTGCAATCTTGGGGTGCGGGGAGCTTTCGGTGATCTTCAATGGGAAATATTTTGATACCAAGGGTTTATTTTCGTTTAGGCTTGGGGCACAATCTGTTCTCAGTTGGGCAGTTTTGTGATTCAGATTTAGAGGTTGCTTTCAGAAGGAACACTTGTTTTGTCAGAACTCTAGAAGGAGTTGATTTGTTAAAAGGAACAATCCGTTCAACAAGAACCTGTTACACCAGCTATCTCTCATGAAATAGGCCTCTGCATCCCAAATGTTGCCTCATGGCCGTGCAACCTTTAGCAGAAGTCATATGGCTTATGGCAGTCAACGTTTATCCTCACCTCAACTTTGACACCATTAAATGACCTTGCCAAAAAATGATCTTGTCACGGTCTTCTAAATTCAAATATCATAAAGAACATCTTTGTCCTTCAAGTGAGCAAGGAAAAAGCAAAAGGGTCGTTCATCCCACCCAAACCAGTTCCAAATTCTAGCAGAGGTTACACCTTCTTCATATGGATTTGTGTGGGTACACCTGAGAAGTGCTAGATCATAAATGGAAAGCGACTATGTTTTGGTGATTGTGACGGATTATTTTTTGCTTTTTTGCTTTTTTTTTTTTTTATGTTTTTTTTTTTTCCTCTCGTTCATCTTGGGTAAAATTGCTTCAGATCAAAAGATGAAGCACCAGAAGTGATTAAAATCTTCCTGAAGTGAATTACTGTCCTTCTTCAGTCTCCTGTCATCATCATAAGAACCGATAACGGCACAGAATTCAAAAATCAAATCCTTAAAGATACTTTGATTAGTGTTGGCATCTATCGAGAAGCATCTTCTGTCCGAAAATCGCCTCAACAAATGGAGTCAGTGGAACGAAATGAAATCGGACATTAGTTGAAGAGCTGACTAGAACATGTTGATTTTCTCTCGTGCACCGTTATTCTTATGGGCTGAAGCGATTGCTACTGCGTGCTACACTCAAAAACGCTCCATCATTTCAACCGCTCGATTTAACAAAACACCATACGAGTCTCATTAGACGGCCAGAAAACTGGATATCTCCTTTCTACAAGTTTTCGGTGCCCTCTGTTATCCCAAGAACGAGATCGTGCAGATATTGGGGAAAAACTAGAGGCGCACAAAGGTGCATTTGGCTTTTTCAATTGGTTATTCCTGATGATTCCTGTAGATATTTACAGGGTTTACAACTGAAGATCAGAGATAAGAGAAATGCGTATGAGTGGTGACAATGGAATGTGAAATTGATGAGCTTTCAGCAATGGCTTTTGAACAAAGCAGTTCAAAACCCGGGCTTCAAAGCATGACTTGTGACAATCAGTTCAGGACTCGATCTTACTTATGCTCCGTCAACAATAACAACTCAAAAACCAAATGAAGGTGAATTGGATTTACTGTTCGAGTATGGTATGAGAGGATTTAGATTGGTGGTCAACCGTGTCCATCTGCTCCAAGAACTGCTCGGGCTGCTCAAGCACCTCAAGTTCTTCGACTTCCGTAATGGGCAACTACTAACAACAGCAGTACATAACACCGACCTCCTGTACGTAATTGCTCTCAAGCTACAGAATTTTGTGTCAATTACGGTTACAGAGATGGTTTGACGAGCTCGTTTTTTTTGAAACACATCAACATGTTCAGCATCAACCCGCAACAATTGCTGACAATGTTCCAAATGCTATGTTCGATGAAAATACGTTTGTAAATCCCTTTGCTACTCCATCCACAAGTGATGCTGAATCTTCATCCTCACAATATGTGGATCCCATGGGACATGCATACGTTTTACCCACCATACCCTCATGCATTTCAATGTCTAAGGATCACCTCTGGAACAGTTGATCGGAGAACCTCGTCTATCGACCAGTTGTTGACAAGGAATCATTGCGATCCGATGGTGACATGTGCATGTATGCATTAACGGTGAGCACAATGGAACCAAAGAATGTCAAAGAGGCTATGACCGAACCCGCATGGATTGAATCAATGCAAGAAGAGCTTCTTACAACTAGAACGTAGATTTCCATTCACCTCTCGTCGAGGAAACGACCCGTAAGGTTTTTGAGATATCGCTTTGGTTAAAAGTGAATTTCTTGAACCCGACGGTAATACTATACTATACTATAATTGTTTCTATCCTTATTATTACTTATATTATATATTATATATATATATATATTATATGTATTGATTTGGACGGAACAATTTTTGGATGGTACGCTAAAAGTGAATTTCTCGAATTAAATCGTTCATTGTGTTTCAAATGGACGTGAAAACTGCTTTCTTGCATGGTACGCTAAAAGAAGACGTGTACGTGTGTCAACCTGAAGGTTTCATCGATGTTGATCATCCAAGCCATGTCTACAAGTTAAAGAAGGCACTATATGGGTTAAAGCAAGCACCAAGGGCATGGTACGATGAATTGTCAACGTTTCTCCTACAGAATCACTTCTTCAAAGGCACAATTGATCCAACGTTGTTTATAAGACGCTTCGACGATGACATCTTAGTGGTACAGGTCTATGTTGATGATATTATCTTTGGTTCTACACACCCTAGGTATACCCAACTATTTTCTGACCTCATGAAAAGCCGCTTCGAAATGTCGATGATGGGGGAAATGACGTTTTTCCTTGGTTTACAAGTTAACCAATCCCCCCGTGGCATCTTTATAAACCAGTCCAACTACGTGTTAGAAATCCTTAAAAAATATGGAATGGAAGCTTGTGATCCCGTTGGTACTCCAATGGAGATCAAAGACAAGCTTGACCTTGATCAAAATGGGTCTCCAGTCGATGCAACAAAATATCGTAGCATGATTGGTGCCCTAATGTATCTTACGTCTAGTAGACCGGACATTGTACATGCTACTTGTTTATGTGCTCGGTACCAGGCTAAGCCAACCGAGAAGCACCTCAAGGAGGTTAAAAGGATCTTTCGTTATCTCCGGGGAACCGTTAATACGGGTCTTTGGTATTCGAAGGATTCTGGTATTGAACTAACCGGATTTTCAGATGCTGACTATGCGGGATGTAAAGACACCTTCAAGAGTACTTCCGGTGGAGCTCAATTCTTAGGCGAAAAGTTGGTTAGCTGGTCCTCAAAGAAACAAGACTGTACTGCGCTGTCTACCGCGGAAGCAGAATATGTGTCTCTATCCGTTTGCTGTGCCCAAGTCCTTTGGATGCGGACACAGTTAACGGACTATGGCTTTCACTTCAACAAGATTCCAATCTACTGTGATTCGAAATCAGCCATAGCCATATCCTGCAACCCGGTCCAACACTCAAGAACAAAACACATCGCTGTCCGCTACCATTTCATAAAGGAACACGTGGAAAAGGGTACAATTGAACTGTATTTTGTCAAGACGGATTACCAACTGGCCGACCTCTTCACCAAAGCTCTTCCAGTAGACCGATTCAACTATTTGGTTCGTCGCCTTGGTATGCGCAGTTTATCTCCTAAAGAACTTGAACGTCTTGCAAAATCTCGGTAATTCTTTGTATATATATTTTATCAGAAAAACAAAATACAAAAATATAAAACCAAGAAAAACAAAATATAAAAATATAAAACCTATAAAAACAAAATACAAAATCAAAAAATTTCAAAAATACAAAAAGAATCTTCTCCGACATGTCTCTCGACAATCGATAACATTTGCGCACCTAGAAATGTTGATTAATATTAACACAGGTGAATAAATGAAGTTCGAGCGAGAGTTTCAAATGTTTTCAAAACATGTCCTTTCATTTTTTCTCTACGACTTCTAAGTAAATGTCAGCTTAGGACTCGGTCTTTAAAGAAAGGAAAATGTTCATTTATGTTCATTTATCCTAAACAACGGGAAGCTCATATCTTCTCGGTCTTGAGCAAAGTCATATAAACATTCAAAGTTTTGAATGCTCAAGAGAAGTTTTAAGGAAAATGATGGTAAATAAGATATATCTCACATATTTTCCTGTTGAGCACAATTTTTCAAGATATTCTCAAAAAGAAAATTCAAATTCTTTCAAAATTGTGTGCTCAACAAACTCCCACTCCAAGTTTTCAATCTATTCTATAATTGAGGGGGAGTATAATAATATGATTCATTCTGCATGCACTCCTGTTCTCCCCAGACTTTGTTAGGCTCATGTGAATTCCGGACATTAACTTGTTTTTTAATTCACTAATTGTCAAAAATTGTAAACACATATGCAATTTTTGAGGGGGAGAATAGTGATTAAAATGTGATCAATACGGATTAATAATGGATACGATCTTCAATCTATAAGTGCGTTCCAAAACCTCGCATGTGCTAAACTCTTTCATAAAATGGTGCATATGTGTAGGGGGAGCTTTTTGGTAACTCTGGAAATACTCAATGTGTCTCAAATGATTTCTCAGACACGTTGATTGATTTTTCATCAAATGGTTTTATGGATCTTCATGGCAATATCTCAAAGACCGACCAACTGTTATTTCTCAGGGAGTTATAAGGCAGTTAAGGTTAGGTATATTCGTTCCATGATCCAGCCAGAACCGGAGGGATCTACCCAGGAACTTTCCTCTAGATAGAGTAGAAGTCCTAGGTATGATTGAAAAAAGGAGTAAAGTGAGATTGGGAAAAAATGTTATCCAAGGCATGAGTTATCACCGGAACAATCCCAACAAGGTGATAATGAGGACGCGTTGGTTTAACATTGAAGGGGTTGAAGAATGAAAAAGAATTGTAAGGATAAAGGGTGAAAAGAAAGAAGCCCTCCATACAACCTTAGGCAGAAACCGGGTCAATGCATAATCTATCGGTAATCACAAAGATGATTCTGATATTGAAGACAAGTCATCATGGACCCAGTGATGCAATGCACAACCCTCCTTAGCCACTCAGAATCTCTCAAAAGATTTCTGTTTCATTTCTCACGGAGTTCAACACATTTCTATCGGCTTTCTCATTCCGAGATCGTTGATATTGAAAAGGTGGCGGTCCGCTCCAGCCTCCGATTACCAAATAACAAATGTGCACTTATAGAGTCTAGAGCCAACGAGATCCATCAAAATCTCACTAGGACACAAATTCCAATATACAAAATGTTGTACATCATTATACAACATTTGGTATCATTAAGTCCTACGCATTATCCTTGTGATAATTGCCAGAACATCAGAGTGATACTCTTTAGTATTCACAGTGAAGATGGAAATCCTTCTTGAGCCAACATAAATCAAGCTCTTGGTAGGTGGCTTGCGAGATTCTATATGAATCAAACTTGTGTCAACTGGAAAGAAACGATGGTGCGATTCTACATGAATCAAACTTGTTCCAGTAATATGAATTGACGACTCAATCAGAAAGATAGTAACTATCTGATTCACTCTTACCGTGTTGTCTGCTTTGAGATGCTCCGGTAACGAGAACGGCTAGTGCAGCTGCGAAACCCTGTCAAGGAGATTCTTTTGAATTCTACCTGATCACAGGCAGTACTTATACTGATTAACGGGGAACCGTGGTTATTGCAACCATATTCGACGAAGTGACAAAGACACTTTCGTCCATATATGTTTATCTCTAACCTATATTTGCAGGTTTTCCTGACGGTAGCAGCTTCTAGTCCATGACGAGTCAAGATTCAAGACCTCATGCTCAATCCACAAAGATTAATTCATGATGAAAGCTCAATCTATCAAAGTCTTCCGCAATCTCTGATGAACAAGCACTTCCTCATAAGAACATTTTGTGGTACAAGTAATCATGTTAAAAGAAAATGTTGAGGGAGATTGTTAGCAAGCTTTCAAGATCTTGAGCATGAGGGTGGAGACACAAGATCGCAAGTTGGCATAAAGATTCAAGGATAAAGATTTAGAGATCTCAGTAGTCAAGACAAATCAAGGCCAAAGACCACGATATCAGTATTTTGTCAAAGAATATCAAGTTAAAGATCAAGATCCAAGATCTCAAGCATGCAAATGGAACTTCAAAAGGAATTCCCAAGAATACAAGGCTCCAAGACTCAAAATGTCACAAGAAGGATCCTCAATTGAATGACCACCCCTTAGGGGGAGATTGTTAGCCGTGATATTTAGTAAAGTGATGGTCATTAAACAATCCCGAGCCTTGTATAGGAAAACGTAGTTTACGGGAATTTACTTAAGCTAGTTGGGCCTAGTTGTCGGGCTCAAGCCCATTTGTATTATGAACCGGCCCAACACAAAGCCCACTAGAATAGTCCACTCTTGGAACTATTTAAAGCCCTCTCCAAGTGTGGAGAGGGTGTTGCTTCTCATTTTTCTTTTGTGAAACAAGTAACCATTTTTCTTTGTTTTTACTTTCTCTCTCTAAAATCTATTTTTCTTATTTTTGTGTTTTGGTGATGAAATGATATCCTAACAGCTTCCCTTTATTCAAGACACGTTTAACAGTGAGGTTTGCATTCACTGAACTCAAAATATTAACAACACACTTTTCATGATTTGCAAAGTTTAAGCATTTATCACATATTTTGCACACAGATTCAGAATTCGAATTAATTACAACACGCTTATAGCTAATGCTAGAATCAATCCGATTCACTTTTGTCCATACTGACTTATTTGTCCTAAGGTGTACTTCTACTTTCTTCATATTCTCCTTCTTAGCAGGCAGGATCCTATTTTTCTTTGTATTGCTTCTAGGCTTTGATTCGCTTGCTTCAGTGGAAGCGTTTACTCCTGTAGAAGGAATCACAGGGATATTAGTCTATTGAACTTTCTGGTGTGCTTTGTGTTTCTGTGTGTTACTCAATGAAGTTCCTGGTATATCACTAAAAGTAACTTACTTTTTCTTAGTAACAGAGGTAGAGGGAGCCTTGTTATCTCTTTCATTGAAACCTTTTGGGCAAGTGCCAATCACATATTCTAATAATTCCTGAGATAGCTTAGTGTATTGGCAAGCATAGTAAAGTGCATTATCTAGTGGTTTAACTACTCTAGCTTCCTCTACAATCTCCCTAACTGTTTCTACACTCTCCTTAAGATGGCTGATATTGTTTAAATGAGCACTCCTATTGTTCTTAACCGGATGAGGGATGGGTTTAACGTCAATGACATACATGCCAGGCGCAAGAACTTTTGGTTTGACATAGTCACTAGTGAAACAAGACTCTTTGCTTCTCAATTGAGCTTTTAGACTCTCAATTTCATTTAACATGGTAGATGTCTTTTCACTTGTGTGAGTACGCGTGATCTTAATTGAGTCATACAATTCCTTGTAATGTTGTTTGACCTTTTCTAGTTCTACTCTAACGCAATCATTTTGTTCAGTAAGAGCAGTGACATCTGCAGCATTATAAGGCTCAAAACTTTTGTCATTCACATTAGCGACTAGAACTTTCAAGTTTCTAATCACGTTGTCCTTTTCTTGAATCTGATGTTCGAGATTCTTGATCTTAAAGAATGAGTTAAAATCAGGAGCTTCCTGCGATGTGTGTGAATTTTTATTATCAAAACTCTCTTGAAGATGTTGATACTTTAATTGCAAATTTAGGTATTCCCTTTCAGTATGTGGAAATATGGTGTTTTGACTCATTAAGAACTTTAGACATGTCACTTCAAGATGCTAGACCACGTGATTTGTGCACATCATACACAGTTGAGTCGACAAACAATTTAGCAATCCAGAATTCTCATTTTCAATGAGAAGGATTCTTATTTTAAATTTTAGCAATTGCATGTCTATAGTAATCTGTATCCACATCATAATTCATTTGATCAAAAGTTTCTTCATTTCTTTACTTCATTAAACGGGTTGTTTGAACTCCCAACAAAGTGTACTTTAAGATCTTGAAAAATGGCATAACTTAAGTGAGGTAACATCTTATTGTTTGCTCAAACCTCTTTCCCCACTATGTAACACCTGTTGGGGTGATTCTAGTTTTTGCAAGTTTGTTGTCAAATTCCGTAAAAAGTTGTGTGAGAAATAAAGATGTAAATCTTCACTTGACTTTTAGTTGGAGAGAATTCAGGGGACAAGCTTGGCAGGATTATTTGGGTTGGGAAACACTGTCAAAGCTGAAATGGTTTTAAGTGAACTGAGGCTCAGCCTGTTTTCCTGTTATTGTGACATCTATGGACCAAAATATCTGTTCTGATGTCCAGATTTCTTTGGGAGCCCCCAAAGGTTGCAAGAAGGTTTCTCTCTCTTTTCCAGATAATCAGGGGGATGGGGGGTAAATCCTAACTTTGTTTTCATACATAGAGGGTTTTTTAGCATTTTCACAGGCATTCTTTCCTAGTTATTCTCAGATACTTTTACGCGAAACCTCTGAGTCATGTATAATAGTTAGGTGCGTAATAGAATGGTAGTGACAAGAACGATGCCCATTATACAGAGCATGACTGAGCTTGCTTTGCACTAGTGAGGACATATGGGATTTTTGTAGCCTATTGCAACCTGTTCTTTTCATCATAAAACGATTTTGGTTATACATAACTTGTGTACCGTTTGAACAACTGATCCTATTTTGTATAATCTATCTTCAATCTTATGCTTTTAGCCTTTATCATGTCTAAAGAACTCTTCAAGGAATTTGTCCTTCTTTTTGTTTTAAAATCCTTGTTTCAAAATGATTAATCTACTACTTTGACTTATAATTGCCACCGTAGAATTAAGTAGTATATGGGGGTGCTGAAAAAGTTATGATTTAAAAATTTCCTTTCTATTTTTGATCTTGATATAAATATTCTCGATTTGTTCTACATCAATATATCTTTTCTCTATCAGTTAATTCAAACTTTCCTGTTTTTCATATTCCCGACCAGTTCCTTAGATCTCGCCAGTTCAGAGGTCACAGCCATCATTATTAATGCATGTCTGGTTTAATTTGCTAACTACTTTGTACTCCCTGTTCATGCATTTCTATCGAGAATAGATATCATGCATCTATTTCGCACAGAATATATATATCTTTGAAACAACTTGATCTTCGTTGTCTCCACATACTGATCATACGGAATAAAATTACTATTAATCGAATATCATCATTAAGTCAACAACGTAGTTGTGTTGTTCTCGGTTTGCATCTCGTGTACTTCGTGAAACTCATCTAAATGAGATTTAAAAGGTATCATGATCCTAGTACCTCATACGGATATTTGAGTCATATTGATGGCCCGGCTTCATCGTAGTCAATCTTCCGATGTGAGATTTTGATCATTAACATGGTCTATGTGGTGGGACCCTCGTCAACATCATAGCGATGCATCACAGTTCATCTTCTTAAAGAATATGGGTCCATATTGAGTGCCCAGATCATTCTCTGGTTAATATATCCACATCCACATCAAAGTTGATTAATCTGTTCTCCTGTAAAGAAACAACAATTGTTCTTCGTCCGAGAACTGCACCATACTCCTTGGCTTGCATATAGCAGCATCTTGTCCCTTGAAGTATCTGAATCTTAAGTTCGCTTTGGCCTGGACATTCTCGTGCTATTGCCCTACGTCCTTTTACATTTGAGCACTTAATGGGTTTGGGCTGTCCATGATTAATAATGCCTCCTCTGTTCTGACTCCTACATTCCCAGCTACAACATTTCCTCTTGCATTGTTTCTCTGAAATGGTTTTCCTTGATTGTTCGCATTGTATCTTCCACGGACATCTTGAACCACAACTCTGCCGTCTTGAACCGTAGCTTTGTTCCTTGCATTAGATGACGTTCTAAGTTGATTGTTTGTTTGAGGAAGATGTGATTTGTACGATTGAGTGAGGAGGGCAAGTGAGTTGGATAAACTTTCAATCAGTTTTTCAGCTTTACTAGAAGAAGCTAACATGAGTCCAGTTGATAAGATATGCATGTAAGAGATGGTTCATTTGAGGATTGTGGAGACTTGGATGATTGTGTTGGATACTGCTGAACTGAGGCATTCGACACTAGTGCCAAAGGATCATTAGTTGGTTGAAGGAACCTTTCCATCCATTGTTCTGTTCTCATTAGCATGTACCTCAATGGTTGCTTCAAATAGCATAAAGGCTGATCAAAAATTAGACTTCCTTCAAACCTCTATTAATGTTTGACTTCAGTATGAAGAGCTACTTCCACTCAGGTAACAATGTTGTTCATAAACTTTGAGTTTAAGCTGCATGACTGGTCTTATGGTCATCTTGATGTTTTCTCATGTCATTAATGAGCTTCGTAAACCTAACATCAGTATCCTTGAATGGTGTTTCTTTCCTTTGTTTTGACAGAAGTGTTTTCAAATCATCTATAATTGAGATTCCCTTCATACCTTAGTTAGACTCAGACACCTTACCATAATCATCTTCACGTTTTCCCAAATGTTCTTTGGCGTCGAGAAATAGTGGTTTATGAGTGAGTATATGTCCCTATGCGGTATACCTTGAAGTAGTTGATAATGGTTTCACCGAATGTCAAGCCTTGTATACCTTCCCTTTTCTCAGCAGAAGAGGACGTTTAAGGACTCTAGCACGGTACTGGCCTTGTTCGAACTGCACCCTCAGTTCCTCCAGCAATAACATCTGAGACCGTTCCCCAATATGAAAAGTCCTTCAATAATGACTTTATAATGTACTTCTCCATTATCCTTTCCTAGTAGCAGAATAAACGCTACTTTTTTTTGCCAAAGACTCAAGAGTCTGTTCTACAAGCATTGGTTGTGTTCTTGTATCAGAAACCCACAACATGAATGTCTTTCTAACATGACTAGACATCTTGTTTTTTATTATGATATGATATGTTTTGATCGATCAATTGAATAGTGAGGGTACATTAAAAGGTGGTGAGGGTTTAAAACGTATACGTATTTTTTTTAGTGATATTATGACTCGAGTTAAAATATTTCAAATATTCTAAGACAGTAGCTCAACACAACCGCCAGAGGCTACCCAACCGCTTGCAAAGAATAAATGTAACTCGCTGGTGGAATTTTAAGCTACTCGCCGAACACAACTCCTGCCAAGCAACCCGCCCGCGAAGAAGAATACAAACCGCCGTCCCTATATTTGATCAAACCGCCGTTGAGTTTACAAACAGCCAGAGTTTCCTTTCGATATTTGTCTAATAAAAATATTCAACCCGCTAATAACCGTGTGCAAACCGCTGGTCAGACAACTCGCGCATAGTAAAAAGCAACCGCTTCTTGAGCAACTCGCCACCTGTTTCAAACCGCGCTATGCAAACCGTGGTAAGCAACTCACTGCCTTTTATAAAACTCGCCTCTTGAGCAACTCGAGCCACCCTAAGCAACCCCCGTGTGTCAGAGGGTTGGTAACCTTACTTAATAAAAAATTTATTTTCAGCAAACCGCCTTGAAGAAATTCTGGGCAACCCTGCCACGAAGAACAACGATTTATTTTCACAACAAAAACACTTATAAATCTACCCTTTTTTTGAACATTTGCTTGATTCTTTTGCACAACACAGAGTAACCCTAAGGCAATAGCAACTAGAAATACCTAAACTTTTTGTCAATGCACAAGCATCAAAATATCAGAGATCTTCAAAAATGAGCTAGGAGCCCTTCAATGGTAAGCACTTTTCGAATCTAAACCAATTCAAGAAATTCGCAGCATACACACGAATCAAGAGTCATCCCATAAACTCCCTGATACCAATTGTGGTATATCATAAATCATAACACGGGTTCGATTCTTAGATTTGGCTAGTTTCTAGAGAGAGAAACACATAAATAGTTTTTCTAGAGAGAAAGAAAGTATATTATCCTAATAAAAAGGAAAAGTAATGAGATCTAGCCTGACTAGCCTACTTCACAAAGTTGGAAGAGCTTACTATATTCTACTATCAATATACCGTATTCAATACCCGACTTAAAACCTAAAAATGACTATTATCAATTAAACTACGAGCCTATAATGAAATAGAAAATACACAGGGTGACGAGTCTTTTCAATACTAATAAGTACCCTAGTTACCTGAAATATAACATGCTATAAATCAACACAAAGGTTTGAAGTAGAAATCATAGGTTTTGTTTAATCGGTAAAGGGAGGACCAACGAAGATCTAAGTAATAGATACCATCTGAAACACATTCAGTAGGTCCAAAACGTTTATATTGCACTAAGATTCATGAATTGCGAAGCCTTAACTAGATTTGTTCCCAAACAGAAATATAGATGCTTGCCGACACTACCCAAACACCTCTCAATGTTAAAAGCACCATGAATCAAACTAGTGTCCCAAGGAAAGGTGGGAATGGTCAGTCCCTGATAGATATCTATCCAAAACAGCTCGTGCTTACCTCTCACATAGCGCAATTTAACAGTTCATGATAAATAGGACTTCACAGTCAATAAGGTAACTTATGCAATATATTCATGCATTCATCTGGATTAGCATACACTTTGTAAACTCTTTGAAAACACTTAGAAAAACACTAATGGTCCAGTGTTATAGTAAAACACTCAATGTAATGTCACCCTGTGATTTTTTAAAACAAACACGTAGTAAAACAAGTATTCACAATATAAAAATTGTGTCACAAGATCGCGACGGCAACCTAATCCCAATAAAGGTCTATAAGTACAAAACACTTTAGATTAAATTATAGGATCATATAGCACATCATACTATCATTCGGGCTATCATAATTAAAGTCATGGTATTGACGAAAGGAGCTATGACACCTTTAAATCGAAAATCCAACAACACGTCGATACCCAACCACCGAAGAGGCCTCATTAATAATATTTAACTTTGATTAACTAATACCGACATATAATTTCTATATATCTAACATTCACCGATCTAATCGTTTTAGTGAAATCATAATATAAAGTTAAATAAAACGTTTATAAGTATACTTTAGTAAAACAGGCGAAACCTTTCTCTGTTTTAGTCCGTTTCATTCTCGTTTCTTACGTCACACTGCCTTCGAATTAAGACGAGTTTATCATAATATAGAGCATTTTCAAATTTGAGTTTTTTCTAATGAATAAAGATTTAACTTATCATAACAGTTAAATATATTATTTTTAAAGATTTAGTTTATCTAAATGACAGTAACTTATTCGATTTAACACTGTTTTTTTAGTGATTCTTTCGAGTACGTCTTCGTATTTAAAAGTTCTATTTATTTATGATATTTTTCCAAAAATAAATCCCTGATGAACAGTAACTTTTTATAAAAGTATTAATTAATCGTAAAACATGAAATCAGTCGAATACCTTAGTTCGTTATAAATCGGTTTTTCGAGTTTCTTATCATTTTGGAATCGTCATGATACGTACATTTTATAACAATATAAAATCCATGATCTAAAAATACTGACCAAAATAGCCCCATATAAATCTTTTGTAGTTTATTTGTATAACTTTGTTTTTATATACTTTTTAAACTACATAATTTAATCAACCAATCTTCCATAAAGCCATTATTACCATATATATTCAATCCACCTAACACATGAATAAGGTGTACAAAATTATAATCACAGCAAAAATATTTTTACTGTTTAAAACACTCCTAATGTGTTTTGCCAGTATAGAACTAATATACCATATAATCATGAAAAGAAAAGGTGAGGCTTATAGATAACCTAAGGTTGATAAATGAAGATGAGAAATAAAATCTAAACCTTTGTTTTAGATATTTTGAAACCAGCTTGCACAGTCAAGGAAACCCTGAAACCATAATCTTGCTTTTAAGCTTGATTACCCCGTGTAAAAACCTTAAACCAACCCATCCTAAACACCTAAGAACAGCTTAGTATATGTTGTAGGAATGTATGTAAACGTGTTTAAATAAATTTTGTATGGATTGTATGTTGTTCTTGTGTTGCCGTGAGCTAAAAAAGGAGAAGAGTGAAGGAAGATTTTTTTGTTTTTTACACGCTTGAAAGTGAGAAGTGGTGTGAGTGAAAATGCAAGCTAAAGCCTTATATATCCTAAAGACTAGTCAAGTAACACTAGGAGTAAACAAGAAGTCTTAGTCTTTGTCTCCAAAAGAAGAGGAATCATCCTAAGGTTTTTAAGGAAGTTGTGTTTAATTGTTTCCCAGAAAGAAGATGTTTTCCCATGAAATCAAAGTAGATGTAATTTGGCTTTGTTTTTCGTCCTTTTCTTAGTTATCCGTTCCTGCACAATACAATTAGCAAAACAAGCATATATTTGGCATTTTAAGTCCGTTTTTGGTTATTTTAGCTCGTTTTTAAAGGTAAAAGGTATGTGTGTTTAAGCACATACCAGTACATAAGATATTTTGTAATTTTTATGTATTGGGTATAAAAGTGGGTATTTGTTGAAGCGTAGAAAAGTTTTGGTGCTTTCGGGTATGCCTGAATGTATTTAATTGCGAAACGTAAACGTTTTACGCAACCAATAAAAATAAAATATAAAAAGTTGATTATTACTTTTGTAAAAATAATATATTGCTTGCTTGACGAAAACTTTAATTCGTTTGGTGTCCGTTGACGTTGATTGTTGATTTATAGCTTACGCGATTTAACTTAACTATTAAAATTAAAAGCGAACGCGTACGAGAAAAAAAATAATTAGTAAAATAGATGACGTCGTAAATGACCTGAAAATACGGAATGTTACAGTCTCCTCCGGTTAGAAGAGCCTTGTCCTCAAGGCTCAGGTTGCAACACCTGAAGGAGGTACGGTTTCAGAGAAGAGATGCAGATATTTCTTCCGGAATTGGTATTCATGTTCCCAAGTATACTCAGCTCCTTGCCGAGAGTTCCAACGTACCTTGACCAATGGGATTCTTCTTCGCTTTAGCTTTTTCACATCTCGTTCCACTATCTCAATAGGCTCTTCGACAAAACGCAGATTTTCATCAATCTCGATTTCATCCAAGGGCACTTGAACATCTGGTTCCGCCAAACATTTCTTGAGATTCGACACATGAAACGTGTCATGAACAAAGCTTAGTTCCTGGGGTAACTTCAGCCGATAAGCTACCGGTCCAACACACTCTACTATTTCAAACGGTCCCACATATCGTGGTGCCAGCTTTCCTTTCTTACCAAATCGTACCACTCCCTTCCATGGAGATACCTTTAGTAACACTCGGTCTCCAACCTTGAATTCAAGTGGCTTACGCCTCTTATCAGCGTAGCTTTTCTGGCGACTCCTTGCCGTTTTCAACCTTTCCTTAATTTGAAAAATATTTTCTGTCATTTCTTGTACAAGTTCTGGTCTAATAAGCTGACTTTCTCCAACTTCAGTCCATATCACGGGTGATCTACATTTCCGCCCGTACAGAGCCTCAAATTGTGTGCATTTAACGCTCGTGTGGTAACTGTTATTATAAGAAAACTCAACCAATGGAAGATGAGCATCCCAACTGCCACCAAAAT
>BQNB010118755.1:0-16381 GCA_026074375.1 Tanacetum coccineum
GAGCCAAAAAACAATGTAGCCCGTGCTACAATGCCACTAAAATCACATCTAAACACTTTGTAGGCCGTTATATGGTACGATGAGAGTTAATATTTCCACTTTACATAATCTAAATCATTCATGACAAAAAGGGGTCGATCAAAGCAAGGATTTCACCTGGGCTAATGCTTCCTGTTAAGCCCTTCACAAATTTGCCTATAATCATCTTGTCGAGTGTTTGGTTATGAAGCCGCTGGATTTTGAAATCTACAAAAATGCAAGCAAGAATAACTATTCCAAAATTATAAGCAGGCATTATAAACACATGAAACATTGTCAAAAGAAACACAACTAAAAAATCAAAATCGATTACCTAGAATACGGATAGGCTGCCTAATTACGTAAGCCAACTGACACTCGAATCCTCAATAAGTGTTTTCCAACCTTCAATTGGATTATACCTATTGTATCAAATCAAATAACAACTAAGATAACTATAATTAGGGTTTTGATTAAAAACTAAAAAGGGGTAACTGATTTCTTACTTTTACAAACCTAAAACATACTTTCACTTATAGTAACGAATCCCAAACGCAATCAGTGTCATCGATGCTGATTTCCTACAACAACAAAAAAAGTGTGTTAATAATAAAAAAAACCCAAAACATGATCTATAAAATAACCCTAAGATCACAAATATTTAATCACAATAAGCTAGTAAAAATAAAAAAGAATACAACATCAACCCAATCTTAGTATCATGCATTGAGTAGAATTAATATGGCAATTTTTGAGGCTTTACATACCTGGGTTGATCTTCAATGTGTGAGATTACTGAAAGTGGGTTTTAGTCTTCTAGATGTGTGTGTTAAGATAATGGAAGAAGCGGTGGAGGTGGGAAGATATTTTGTTGCCACGTGAAGGAGAGAATTAATGACACGGGTGGGTGCAGTATATTACTATTACTCCGGTCGGACGGGTTAAAACACCTCATTAATATGCCTCGGGGGGATAATCTTACTGATTAATATATATGTATAATATGCATTCTAATATGTCATATGCCTTGAGTAAAAACTTGAAAAGGTTAAAACATTAGCCTTAAGTTTTATATATTTATGAGAAAGTCTATTGTTACCCGTAAAGATTCACATAACAAGATCGATCCGGAGGTCGGGGAGGATAAAAGAAATAAGTTTCCATTGATTATTTAGTAAGAGAAAAGGGAAGAGTGTGTGTGTTTCAAGAGAGAGAAAGGAAGAAAATACACACACCTTATTACAATAATGATTATCCTCTCACCCCTCCATGGAAGTATGAATGGGATATATATAGCCCTGGACACGATCTACTTACTACACTTAACATTTCTAGTCCCTGCGTGTCCGGCTAATGTAAACTAATGCAATTCCGTATTAGCCGACATATTTTAAGGCTAATAATCTTCCCCCAATATGTGGGCATACGGAATTACTTACAATGTTCCTAACAAGTACAAATGCAACAAAATAAAATGACATCCAAGGCGCTTTCAAAGCTGAAGATGACGTCTTTGTCTTCTAGTCTTGATACTTGTACTCCAGCTTGGATCTTCTTTGTCTTGACTTATTCTGGAACCATTGTAGTATGCATGAGTTGGATTAACTTCCCCCAATTCATGCAGCATGTCTTTAAAAAGCTTTCTTCATAGACTCTTTTTTGGAAAAGTTTCTGAATCAGCTTCCCCCCAAACCAACATCCTTATCTTAAGCAGATTCTGAAACTTTGATGTAGCTTGAATGATCTTTTGACATTGACATTTAAAGTACACAGCGGAATTTATTAGAAGAAACAGTTAACCACACCATCTAATACTGCTTTTATACTGTATCATGACATTCGGTCTTGATGATTATCCGTTTGGGGGAACATGCAAGAGATCAGCAACAATTCTTCTCACGCATGCAGAATACTTCACAAACCATACTAAGTGAAGTAATATAAACTACTTCCCCTGGAAGTTGACCTGATAACATCAAAGTATCAAAGTACACGTATTCCCCCATGATGGTTTTGAACTCTCGGAGGCATCATTGATGTGTACGACCATATACACGAGAAGTTCTTGTCATAAGCAACAATTTTGAAAAGTTATGAAAGACATTGAGGAACTTTGAAAGATTTTGTTGAGACTGTGAAGTACCATTGACATTCTGTAGCTTTGAATATCCCGTGAGAGTTGTTGATTACATCTCAACCTTTTACTCTCTGGCTAACTTACCAACCTTGTATTCTATCAGCTATTGCTGTGACCACTTGGTAAAGTAAACCCGATATACCAAAGTTGAAAATGAAGTAAGATCCCCAAATTTCTTACTTAAGCTTGCACTGTTGTTGATTGAATGTTACAGCCTTCTAAAAGGTCGGAAAAAGGTTACCGAAGTCGAAATATGTTGCTCATCTTGTCGGAGGCATGGCCGATGTTTGTAGCCTTCTAAACGGATGGGTTTAATAATGTTGCTTAATTTTTGTCTATTTGTGCCTTAAAGAGCCTAAGGGTATATGGTGCAAATAAGATTGGTCCATTCATGTCTTAAAGAGCCTTCGGGTATATGACATGAATGGTGCCTTGCTTAAATAGCCTGATAAAAGCCAAATTTTGGTTGCCTCGATGTGGTCTTTAATGCCTCGATGTGGTCTTTAATCTTGATGACATTTGATCTTTTGAAAAGGGCTAGGAGCTAATTATTGCGTTCTTAACTGTTACACTTTATTTTTGGAATTAATAAGTATCGTAATAAAAGTCTTAAAGAGCCTTCGGGTACATGACTTAAGTAAAATCTTGAGATACAAAAGTAGGATTTGCGGGAGGAAAAGTAATTACATAATTAGTATTTATTAGTAGTGTTAGTGTCATGACTTGTAATTAACAATGATCTTGTTTTTAAGCTTAGCATGGGAAAAGTGAAAAAAATCGGGAATGATGAAGTTATCTTTTAGACACTTAATTGTGCTTTTTATTCTATGATCCTTAAAGTTACCAATGAGGTAATGAAAACATTACATTATGTCAACACAAATAAGTTGTAGTTAGGTAGTTAATTATCAAGAAAAATCATAAAAAGAGAAAAATCTTTGAAAATGGGAAATCGGGTGTTTTATAACTTGTGATCTCTTAACTCTCTCAACAAAAATCTTTGCTACTTTTCAAAGGTTTAGTTTGGGAAAGTTTTGAGGTATTTGGTTATAAGGCATGTGATATTGCGTGAGGACACACATTCATTTAGTTTGGGAAATTTTGATAAGTGTAAAATACACATATCCGTTTGTACCTAAAACAACCCAATTAAACCCAAAACAGACCAAAAATAGCAAAAATGTGCTTGTATTTGTGTTTTGTGTGTGCAGGAAACGGATTTTCAGAAAATACAAGAAAATCGTTAAAAACGGGCAAGCACGGACACGAAAACGGAAGAGTAAACCAAAAGCCGGAAGCCAAAGCCTGAAAAAAGTCAAACCTACAGTCAACTCCAGTCAATCTTGGTCAACAAAAGTCAACAAGACCCAAAGTATCTCAAAATAACCCCTCAACTTTCAGAAAAGTCCATAAATGGTCCCTAAGCCTAAATGGGCCACACCCGGATCCATAAGCCAATTATACTAGTCCATTTACCCTTTTTATAAACCACTGGGACCATTTTGTATTCCCTAACCCTATTTTTCCACTACACTGAACTTAACAAACACAAGGGCCATACTTGCAATTTCCCTAAAATTACAACTGAATTACCTCTTTCAGTTAAAATTTGGGCGCGAAGAACAAGTTACTATTCATCCATCGTCCTCGTCTAGTTACCAGGGTAAATCAAGGGGCAAATTAAAATCAAAGGGTACAAAGGACTATTCAAGGGCTCTCTTACACAATAGCAAGGTCAAAACAGTCTTATCAAAGCTCTCATTGGCTCATTGGCTCAAGCAAGGATCGTGTACAAGAGGGAAAGCACAAGTGAGCTCAATTTTTACACTAAATGCTCTCACACAACTAGCACAAGCTGTCACATCAAAGAATGACAGCTTGGCAATCCGTGTGAGTGTGCATATGATCCAACGGCTAAAACTTAAGATCCAATGATTGAAGAATTGAAGGGTGTAGATTAAGAGGAGCGTGCAGAGACTCAAAGGCCTAGAAGCTTCACTATGGTGCTATAAATAGCACCCCCATCACACACACACGATATCTCTTTTTCCTTTTCTAGTTTTTAGCCTAGTGTAGTTTTTTAAGCTTAATGTAATTTTTAAAATCAGTTGTAATTTCTTTTTAAGGAATGTAATTCAGTTTTTATTAATGAAATTTAGTTTAAGTTAGTTATAAGCTCTCTTTTCTCTTTATTCATAAGCTCTCTAAAATAGCCAAATTGTCTCAATAAGCTAATAAGCTCATATTAAGCTCCTTCAGTCTATAAGCTGAAATAGAGCTTATTTAATTTAGTATTAATCATATCTAAACCTTAAATCAGCTTAACATTTAGTTACCTTAAACTTGTGGATTATTGAGCTTTTTGGAAGTTTGACCAATTATGGAAGGGTCAAAGAAGGACTTAACTCCTAGCTTATTTAAAAGCTAGGAGAGCTTGTAGCAGCTTAATTGTGTAAGCTTTTGTTTAGCTGAAGCTAAGGGTTAGTTTTCATTACTATTGTTCTTTAATTCATAGTTTAGATTTGCTAAAAATTTGCTTAATAATCTATATGCTTCTATGCTTATCTTACTTATCTGCTTTTCTTAGTGCTTAATTCTTTGTTTGATTGTGCTTATTAGTCTCATTAGTCATAAACTTGCATCTGTTTTCTTAGCTTTTTAGTTATAGTAATTTGTTTTCTTAAATTCAGTCATATAAACATAAAAACACCAAAAATAGTAGTATAACTTGTGGATTTTAAGTTTTAGCTAGATTCAGTTGTTAATTCATGTTAATTATGCTTATTATCAACTATTAAATATCTGGTAGTGATTAATATTTCAATAGATTTCATTTCATAAGTTTTTTCAAAAACTGTCAAGTGTATAAAGGAGTGTTTGGCATAACTCACTTTGACCTCAAATAGTCAAAGTGAGTCTTGGTTTTTACTTGAGTCAGTTGTTAAATCATTAGAGATTAGTAAAAAATGAGTTTGCAAAAGTTAGATGTTAGATTTGATCAAATGAGGGGTTTAAATTTGTGTTATAGCACCAGGGAACTTAGTAGTTTGGATTTTATAGCTTAATATTGATCTTAGCTCTTTGAGCTTTTGTTAGTGTTTGCATTGTGTTTGTAAACACTCACTAAGAGTGTTTTAGTGCAGGCTTACCCCTTAGGTAACCTGCACTATTGGTTTTTGCTTGAGTCAAGTGCATCAGCAGGAACCAAGCTGTTCCTGCTGTCACTTCTAGCTTAATTTTTAGCTAGGTAATCATAGGTTTTAGTTTCTAAGGTTAGAGTAGGATTTAGATTAGGTATAGCTTAATTCATTTTAAGACTTATTTTTAGTTTCCAAGCTTATTTACTGTAGAACATTTGCTTTTAAAAGTCACTAAAAAACCAAAAACACCAAAAACAGTAGGAATAAAGTTAGTTTTTGATCTTTGATTTTAATCATCATTAAGTGTTTTAAGTGCATTTAGCTTATCATTTCTAGATAGTAGACATCTTAAGCCTTCTAGAAAAAGAATTTTGGCTTTCAAATTAAGTTAATTTGTGCTTTGTGCCAGTGTTGTTAGCAAAAATTAGCTCAAAAGTCCACTTTCTGTAGGAAGCTTATAAATAAGCTGTTTTAGTGCTTATTTGTCACTTTCGATAAAAGAGCTGTTTTTTAAAGTTGTTTAAAATCAGTTTTTAATAAAGTTTAGATATTTAGATTTGTTAAAAGTAAGAAAATTAAAAAATGCAAAAAGTTGGGGTTTGCCTGCCTCGAACCCACGACCTCTCTTTTATATGCCATACGTGTTAACAAGTGTGCTACAATAGCTCATCCGTTATCTTCTCTTTCCATTTAATCTGTAAACACGTTTTCATTTCACTTTTAGCTTATAAGCCGTAGCTTAACTACGGGCTTATAGAGCTTATTTGTTAAGATAAAACTTTCCTTTTATTTTTCCTTAAATCTTTGTAGCATTTTAGATTTAACCTGAATTTTTCAGATTTTTCCTTTTATTTTACAATTTACTAGGATTTTTCGTAGGATTAAATTTTAAAAAATACATAAAAAATAGAAAAAAGTTTCAGAAAAATACAAAAATTAGTTTTAGTTTTATAAAAATAGCTTTAGGTTTACATTCAGTTAAATCATTTTCACCACTTTTAGATTTTTAATTTCATTTTTAAGCTTTTTATTTTTAATTTTAAAAATAGGATTTTAATTTTAAAAATAGTTAAAAAGAGTTTTCTGAGTTTTTATGTTATTTTAGACTTTTCTAAGTTTAAAAATCATTTTTCTAAATTTTTAGTACTTAATTTGCTATTTTTTTTAGATTTAATTAGATTAAATTAGTTTTTAATTCATGAAAAATTCAAAAATAATCAAAAAAAAATGTTTTTCTTTTTCCTAAAATTTTCTTTTGTCATATCTTAGGTTTAGAAATTTGGTTTACATTTCTAGGAGTTAAATTTAGTTTACTTGCCTAATTGTCGCGTTTTATTTGTTTCCCGTAATTTGTTAAGTGCTTTAATTGTTTTTTTAATTACTTATTTTTAATTTGTAGTTATAGAAAACCCAATCAATCTTCGAACCCATTCAAATCAGTATCCAATATCAAGCGAGGTTTCAATTCTCAAATCGTTGTGAAAAGAACGGGTAATTCATTAATTTCCGGTCAATCATACGTATATTATATATTATATATATATTTTAAAGAGTGAATTTTCCTTAGGGAATTTTCTTAATTGCTCTTGTAGAAATATTATATAGTGTATTATATCATGCGTATCAGAAGTGATGACGAATTTCAATGTGTTTTTTTCGTGAGTGTTGAACGGGATTCTTACTTAAGTCTATAGCCCTTTTCTTATCACACATTATTGGTATGTTCGTCTAACCTAACTCCATAAGTCTATTAGAGCTTGTTTATCCATAGAGCTTGTTGACTTGCCTTTCTGGCGCTTTTCATATTCCGCTCTTCGGTTATGGAGATGGACAAAAGCGGCTTGGCTTCTTTGAAAACCAGATGTTAGGCATATCCATTAAACGTTCAAACCACACTAGTGCTCTTGCGATCTACGTAATCTCCCGCATGATCCGAATCCGCATACACTATTGTTTCTATGCCGGATCCCTTAGGATACCATAATCTTAAATGCGTAGTGCCTTTAATGTATCGAAAGATACGTTTAACCGCTTCTAGGTGAGTGGTTTTGGGATCCTCTTAAAATCGTGTACAAAGGCAAACACTAAACATGATATCGGGTCTACTTGCTGTTAAGTATACTAAACTACCTATAATGCCTTTATATTTGGTATTATCTATGGACTCGCCTTCTTCGTCTCTCGTAAGTTTAGTTTTCGTAGACATAGGGGTTTTTATTGGCTTAGAGTCTTCTAGTCCAAATTTCTTAAGTATTTCCTTAATATATTTTGATTGATTAAAAAAATATTCCATCATCTAATTGTTTTATTTGTAATTCTAAAAAAAATTTAGTTCCCCCATCATACTCATTTCAAACTCATCATGCATGATCTTGGCAAAGTCATCACACATTTCTTGACAAGTTTATCCGAATATAATGTCAACAACATATATTTGGACAATAATGAGGTTGGAGTCTTTCTTTTTAGTGAAGAGTGTGTTATCTACCATTCCCATGGAGTAATTATGTTTAATAAGAAAGGCTTTTAATCGATCGTACCATGCTTTTGGGGCTTGTTTTAGACCATAAATAGCTTTCTTAAGTCTATAGACATAATTAGGTTTTACGAAGTCAATGAATCCCAGAGGCTGTGCCACATAAACTTCCTCATTGATAAAACCATTAAGGAATGCACTCTTCACATCCATTTGGTAAGTCTAGTGCGCAAGCATAAGCTAAAAGTATTTTTATGGACTCTAATCTAGCTACGAGTGCATATGTTTCATCATAATCAATTCCTTCTTGTTAATTATAACCTTGGGCGACTAACCTAGCTTTGTTTCTAGTTACGATGCCATTTTCATCGAGTTTATTTCTTTATACCCATTTTGTTCTTATAATGGTCATATCCATGGGATTTTGGACTAGTTCTCAAACATCATTTGTTTTAAATTGGTTTAGTTCCTCTTGCATGACCATTATTCAATTTTCATCTTTTAATGCCTCATTTATATTTTTAGGTTCTATTGTTGAAATAAAGAAAAATAAATTGCTTTTGTCTTGAGCTTGCAACCTAAGAGTTCTTTGATTTAGATTACCAATAACGTTTTCCAGGGGATGAGTGGATATTGTGGAGGATGAGGAGATTGGAATGGGTAAAGACTTCAACATGGCGATGTTGATTAGGGGGGTACGTAGTTGAGGCTGAGCGTCGAGGTGGAAGGGGAGTTTGTTTCAGCCATAGGGTTTTAAGACTTTTTGGCTGCAAAACTAATCCTTCTGCTATGTTAATTATTATTCCACTAACTCATTTTTCGTTATTCTACGTGATGTTCGTGGTCATAGATGATTTCCATTTTATAAGTGGTGCATAGATAATAATGTAACAACGAATGGTTTCACTATATGAACAAATTCTCTTAAATACTTGAAAGTAACAAATGGTGGCCTATTTTCTGTGACTACATATTTCCTATTCTATCCTATATACTAAGTATATCATATACCAATCTATAATTTACGTAATTAGAGAGTGAGACGTACCTTAGCCTTCAAGAGAAATTACTTTAAAATCTTCAAGGTAGCAAGCTTTAAGGATGAGGATTTATGGAAATCCTATATGAGTTCTTCAATTTGTTTGACGAAAGCCAAAGGATGGTAGTAGATGATTAACCTCAGAAGATATGATGATTTATCCATTTGGTCCCCATTGTTTATGGGTCTCAAAGTTATTGTTTTCGAACATGTTTGCATTTGATTCCGAACACCATGCACGGTGAACATCTTCTCACCATTGAGTAAAGCTTGGTTGGTGTGGATGATTCCACATTGTGTGATTAGTGTTAGAGTAATTTGGTCTACCTTGGTCTCTCCTAGGTTGAGGTGTTTTGGAACGAGGATGAAAATTTTCTTTTCTTCTCGGAGGAGGTGTTTTAGACCTCATTGTGGGTTTAGTAAATCCGACTCTAGGTTTTAAGGAAGGTTTGTAAAAACGTTTTACCTCATCATCACTTGCAATAGGAATTTTAGTATTGTTTATAAGTATAAATTTTGATTTTGAGTTTGGGTTTGATTCTATTAATTTTTCATTCGACTCAACTTTTTGAGCTCTTACAAAATTTACTTGTTTGGTTTCGCTAGGTGACCCTTTGGTAAAATTAAATCCTAAACCGGATTTATCTCTGAAAGGTTTTTGAGAACTTATTATTTTCTTAAGTGAGTGACTCCTATCATTAAATTGATTTAGACTAGATATTTCTTTTCTAAGCTTCTCATTTTCAAACTTAAGGTCTTGACATAAGTTGCATTCTTCATTTACTTCCTTATCTTTTTCTAACCTAGATAATTTATCTTTTAATTCTAGAACTTCATTCTCTAATTCTATTTTAGCTTGTTTTAGAGTTTTATGCCAACCAAACTGAATGGAAACAAGGTTCTGTAAAATGTATATAATTTTTTGGGCTGCATTCCGAAAGCCCATTGCAAGATACCTAAATTTTTTTTGGCGCCGCATTGCATACGAATTTGTGGCATATAGTTGTATCACTCGCTACTCATTTAACTTGCTATTCATTTAA
Source organism: Tanacetum coccineum (assembly GCA_026074375.1). Lineage (NCBI taxonomy): Eukaryota > Viridiplantae > Streptophyta > Magnoliopsida > Asterales > Asteraceae > Tanacetum > Tanacetum coccineum. The sequence continues at coordinate 9,854 of BQNB010118755.1, forward strand.
CTGGCGTGTTTGTTAAAGATGATACACTATAAGCTTAGGGCGTAAACGTAAAATCCCGCGCTCCGCAGCGGAGCGCGAGTTGAAAACCTTGTTAAACAAAAATGTCAATAAATAGTAAAAGTTGTACATATTCTAAATAGCTTTTAGATTATCTTTATGAACAATGAAGACAACATTTGTGCAATAACGACTACGTGATCGGATAAGCTCTAGTTTGGTTCGTCGTTATCTTATGTCAAAACATTTAGGTATCGATAATGATGAGATTAATGTTGCTTAAAGCAAATTATCTATATAAACAACCAAAGAGACTTGTATTATTTGAATAGCTTAGCACATGTAATCACATAAAGATCTAATTTCCTTTCGAGACAAATGATAGTGGCAGTTGTTTATTTAGTCTCGTATAAGTTTTTATTTCTAATGTTATTATACTATTTACTAGTAATAAAACAATACGTTAATCACCATGAGAGTCTTGACTTTTGCAAATTTTGCTCTCAAGCTAAAAACGTTTTTTTTTCATCTGAAAAACATAAGCTCTTCTCATTCTTCGTATTTCTTTCATCAGCAATTATTGTTCTGTCGCAATAAGTTGCATAATTTAAAACAAAGAGAGTTGATACATTTGTGAAACTATAGGTATTATGAGAAATATTATGTCCAAAAAAAACATTGACATAATGATATGGCAAAATAATTTGTCTTATCATACAGATTCTTACTTTTCTTTAATTGTTTTGATTAGACAAAATATTTTGTCACATCATTGTATGAATGTTTTTTTTAACCTTTTGTGGACAAAGCATTTCTCAATTATTAGTATATGTTTAGTGGTTAAAGTTATGAGATATAACTTATTATATTGATCATAGCAAGGTTGAATCAAGTGGTTATCACTCTTGTCTCCGGAGACAAATGTCAAAGGGTTCGATCCTCACTCATTGCAAGGCCGGAGGTCCTTTTCTACTTTTGGTAGAACCAGAAGCAGCCTCTCTACCTTAGTTAGGGGTATGGTTGTCTACATCTCAACCTCTCTCATACACCGTGAAAGACGGTATTGGGACTTGTGGAAAACTAGAAGGGGGGTTGAATAGTTTACCGATTTTTAATTTAAGGTTTTAAAGTGTTTATAAAAATTCTAGATTCGACTTTGTGTGAATTCAACACTTGCACAATATGAACAATATACTTATCTAAACAATTAATAGGATAGTATGAGAAATTAATATAAGACAAGAGATAAGAGTAAGAACAATCAAACCACAACGCGAGGATTTATACTGGTTCGGTAATGAAGCACCTCTTCACCCTACTCCACTCCTAGAGAACATAACTCGAGAGTTTTCTTCACTATGTCAACAAGCTCCCTTATGGCGGAGAAAACCTTACACAACTTTCGCTTATCTTGATTTTCGACACTAAGCTAAATATCGAGTTCTAATCTTAGCTAGAACCAATCTACCACAACTTCACAAATTCACTACACAACTTTGCTTCATGACTTGATCACGACTACACAACTTCTTCACACCTGAGTTTTAAAGCACACAAAGCTCCTCCCATTGTAACTACATCCAAAGAACAAACTTCTCCAATCTCTTTGACTGTGGCTGATGAATTCTATCAAGAAGACTCAGCAGAACTTAATGGTAATGCGTTGCTAACTTCGTATGATGTTCTAGACTTTTTTGAAGCTAAATCATCAACAAATCTAGACCCGTCAAATATGCATGAGTTCCACCAAGTACAACTCTCAACACACATTTAGACAAAAGCACATCCTTTGGAACAAGTAATTGGTGACCCATCCAAACCTGTGATGACTCGACATCAACTTCAAACTGATCCCGAAGTATGTATGTATGCTTTAACCGTCAGCACCATTGAACCAAAGAATATCAAAGAAGCCATGTCTGATCATAGGTAGATAGAATCAATGTAAGATGAGTTGCATCAATTCGAAAGACTAGATATATGGGAATTAGTTCCTAGACCAGATGGAAAAAATATAATTGCTGTCAAATAGCTATAGAAGAATAAAAGTGATGCATAAAATATTGTCATTCGAAACAAATCTCGTCTTGTTGCGAAGGGTTACAAGTAGGAAGAAAGCATTGATTTTGAGGAATCATTTGCTCCATTTGCTCGTCTTGAAGCCGTCCGAATATTCATTTCTTTTACTACACATATAAACATCATAATCATTCAAATGGATGTTAAGACTGCATTTCTCAATGGTCCATTGAAAGAGGAGGTTTATGTTAGCCAACCTGATGGTTTTGTCGATCCAGACTTTCCAGATCATGTTTACAGGTTGAAGAAAGCACTATACGGTCCCAAACAAGCTCCATGAGCATGGTATGACAAATTATCTTCTTTTCTGATTAAACACCATTTTACTAAAGGTATTGTTGACCCGAATTTGTTTACACGACTTCACGGGGGAGACATATTACTTGTTCAAGTGTATGTCGATGACATCATTTTTGGTTCCACAAATCCAGATTTTTCAAAACGATTTTCAAATCTTATGAAACATAATTTTGAAATGTCTATGATGGGTGAACTCAAGTTCTTTCTTGGACTCTAAGTTCATCAATCACCCCGTGGCATATTCATAAGTCAGTCACTATATGCTATTGAGCTTTTAAAGAAACATGGTATGGATGAATGTGTCTCCATGAGCACACTTATGGCCACTGAGAAACTGGATGCTGATTTACAAGGCACTTCAACTGATCAAACGACTTATTGTCGAATGATTAGATGGCTTATGTATCTAACAGTCAGTCGGCCTGATATTGCTTTTGCCTCCTTTATTTGTGCTCGTTATCAAGCACGTCCTACGGTCAAACACCTCAAAGAGGTTAAACGGATCTTTCGGTACCTAAGACAGTCCTATAACATGGGATTATGGTATCTGAAGGATTTTGGATTTGAACTAATTACATATTCAGATGCAGACCATGCAGGATGTAAAGACGACTATAAAAGCACTTCAGGAGGCATACTATTTCTAGCTGAAAAGCTTGTGAGTTGGAGTTCAAAAAAGCAAGATTGTACTACGATGTCATCTACTGAAGCTGAAAATGTGTCATTGTCTGCATGTTGTGCACAAGTCATTTGGATGCGTACACAACTACTGGACTATGGATACAAGTATAATAAAATACCGATGTATTGCGATTCAAAGACCGCTATTGCTATTTCATGCAATCCGGTTCAGCATTCGCGTACAAAACACATAGACATCCGGTATCATTTTATTAAAGAACATGTTGAAAAGGGTACGGTGGAATTATACTTTGTCGGGACTAAATACCAACTTGCGGATCTATTTACTAAAGCTCTTCCCAAAGAACGCTTTGAGTACTTAGTTCATCGCATTGGTATGAGATGTATGACTCCAACTCAGTTGGAAAGTCTGGCAAAGTTATCTTCTTGAAAGAAAAGATCATACATCAAAACTTGTAAATAAATTTTTCAAAAACCAAATAAAAATTAAAAAAATAAAAAATGAGAAAAAAATCAATAACAGAATTTAAACAAAATTCACATGTCTTTCATCTTATTCAGCTTCATGATTCGATATTTTCATCTAACATACTTTCATGTGTTCAAACTGGATCATGATCTGAGGGGGAGTAATTCTTGTCAAAACATGTGTTTTTGTAATTTTCATTCACATACATCACTTGAATTTTAAATTCACAGGTGCTTTCAAAATCCAATAAAAACAGTGATGTCTCGAATTCTTAAGACTTTTTATAAAACGGGTATACTTTCGAGGGGGAGTTTTTCATTATTGAGAAAATCTGGACTTTGAAAAAGGAGAAAATATCATTCAAGGTCTAACTGTGCAAAGGGATCATATTCCAAGAGGGATTATTTGAAAATTTCGGTAACAAAAACTACAAGGATCAAAATTTTCATTTTTCAATCCTAAAATCGGAAAGAAGAACTCCATGGGCTGAAATTGTCAAATTCCAAACCTGTAAATTCGGATAGTATAAATAGGATTTAAATTTCATTTCTTATTTTTCTTTATACCTAATTTCAAACCGATAAAGAAGAAAATCAAGATTTTTTATCTTTGAGTTCATTGACAACGATTATTACTTTCTTCTTGTATCAAACGTAAGGGATTTAGGATTTAACAGGTTTTGGAAACGGCTTTTATGATGTTCTTAGCATCGAGATCAAACTCAGCAAAAATTAGGGTTACCGAGTTTAGGGTTTTTAGCAATTAATGATAGATTTAGGATTGTTGTTGCTTAAAATAATGTTTCTGTGTAGTTAATTGTATAAATTAATGTGTAACGACCAAAAATGACAAACTCGGCACGAACAACAAACTCGGTAGGATTTCGAATTTGATAAACTCGGTATAACATGGTCTTACAACGATTAAACTGGATGTTAAGAGTTTAAAAATGGCTAAGACAATTGAGATTGCTGAAACACTTGACTGAAAATTCATTTTTGACAAGTTTGATTTAAAATGATTAAACTCGGAAGAATCAAAATCGGTAGTCAACAATTGAAAAGTCAAACTGAGTAGTTAAATTTGAAAAAGTCAAAATTTAATTTCAAAAGTGTCGAATTTGTTGCTACGTGCATAATTTTTGGGAAAAGGCTTATGAGACTTAGTGTGTTTTAATGATAATTGTCTGAATGTATTGTTTAAAGCTTAAATGTCTGTATCACGATCAGTTTTTCATGTGAAGTTGAATCTCAATCGTTTGTGAAAAAGTACCGCAAACATTAAAAACAATTGGACAAGATTTGATGAATTTTATACTATGTGTCAAATTCTATTCTCAATTGTTTAAGTGGTCTAAGTCATGTCCGGTTTCGACCTTTTTCTGCATTGAACAGAATGAGGAGTGAGTGACTTAGTGACCATTCAGTTGTTGAATAGATGTGTTTGTTTACATAGTATAAGATTCAAACAAACAAGAATTTCACAATAACTAGAGTCTGATAATTCAATTCTCAATTGTTGAAGTGGTCTAAGTCATATCCGGTTTTGGCCGTTTTCTACAATGAACAGAATGAGGAGTGAGTGACTTAGTGACCATTTAGTTGATGTATTGAGTTTGACTGATTATATGTTATCCAAAAACAGTTGCTTTTGCACAAATGATTGGCAAAAAATGGTACTCTTTCACAAAAAAAGGTTTTAAGAATATTGAATGAAATCTCTTGCATTTCTCAAAATTGAGTCTTATTCAAAATCAGAGAGTATCTTCAACATTCTTGAAAGAGTATCATTTCACAAAGAATTTATGGTGAGGATATTCTAAAACAAAAAGAGAGACAAAAACAGTACGCGAAAAAGTAAATCCAAAGTGTGTTCGAAAAAGAATTGCCAGAACACACAAAAAGTGAAATAAAAAGAATAATGCGAATAAAGGGTATGGCATGTGCTAGAAAAAGCAAAAATGAGCACATGAGAAAGAAACTGATCAAATATATCTTCAAAAAAAATTGCCAAAACATATAAAACAGACAGAGCGGAAAGAGATAAAAATGTCAAATAAATTGTTTGTCATCTAACATCTTATCTTCACTCATTCAGTAATCATCATGGCACAATCATAAATACCAGCTGATGTTCATCAAGATGAATTATGTCCACCAAACAAAAGATATGCTCTTATGGATGCTAACAAGAAGGTTGATCTTAAGAATCTGTTGTGTCCAGATAAGAGCTGAATCCTGGAAAATATCCTTCAAAATCATCCACTCAGATTCAGCATTGCTGCTTCCTCATTAGTGCCATGGATATATTTGGGGCAGTTTTGGCATACTTTGCAAGAAGATGGATCAAAGTACAAGCTCAAGTTTATGCTAGACAGAAAAGATCTCACTATGACTTTTGATGACTTCAAGACAACCTTTCACTTACCTCAAGCTACTGAAAAAAATCATGATCACTTTGTCCCTGCTCCAAAGTTCTCTAAAATGGTTCTATTCTACATCAACAATCTTGGTTTCACTCTGGAATTAAGATCAACATCGAACTTTAAGACAACCGGTCTTCTACAACCGTAGCACTTAGGATTAATTCAAAAGGTTTTGGTTTGTTATTTGGGGTTGCGTCCGATTCGAACCAACAAGGGGAAACCAAAACGAATTTTTGTTATAGCTTTGTGAGTATTCTAATTACATTTTTATGTGATTAATTTGATGATATTGCGTATTATATGTTATGTGCTATAAGATTCAAGTGCAGAAAATATTAAAAGTATATTTGATTATTGGTAAAAGTTTGATGGTTTTGGTATACTTAAATAGGCTAGTTAAACATGTTTTGATAGTTGGTTTAAGTCAAAAATGTTGTTTTAATGAGTTTTGAGTTGACTAAGTTTGACCAGAAAGTTTGACCGCCTCGTTGCGAGTTGAGAAATTTTTGAAAGTTATTTTTGTTAAGGAAAAGTGATAGAGTTCGCCTTTAGCTACGTTTCGCTAGGTGGCTCGTCACGTAACTCTTAATAACGAAGATTTTACGGCCAAATTAAG